>JZLH01S0007605.1:0-11272 GCA_001188425.1 Eucidaris tribuloides
CTATTGTCATTTAAAAGGGCATCTCTGCTCTTCAACAATCGCTCGGTGCACTCCTTGTACGCCTTTTCGATTTCCCTATTCGCTCGTCAATGATGGCATTCACCTTGTCCTCTTCACCCTCTACAAATTTGAGTTTATTTGTAATCGACATTGTCCTCTCCCGATTTTTTGGCACTAGTACATGTGTAACATAGTCCCTGTGCGCATTATCATGCTCATCCACTGTTAAACTGGTATGTTTCTTTTTTTCGTGATCCAACCTCCAGCACTGCAAACAAGCATACTTCTCGCAATCTTCACAAAATAATTTGACCTGTTTAGACGGGTGGATTTTACACATTCGTTGTGTCAATGTCGAAAATTTGCCAGATGTATTTTCGGCCATGGCAATTAATTCGTGAGTGGCCATCTCTGTAGAAATGGAATGCATCTGTATGCACTTAAAACACAGGAATTTATCGCATTTTGGACAATACGATTCGGCCATCATCTTATCATCATCGTCGCATGAGGTACAAACTTGTGGTGACGGCTGGTGGGCGTTCTTCACATCTTCCGTCAATGATTTTGGAGTGAAAGTCTGCAAACGAGACACGTCTCCATCTACCAGTGTGGTCATCTCTTTGCAGACTGGACATGGTAGCCGATCATCTTCAGGTAGATTCTCATAGTACTTGGCAAGACATTCCTTACAAAATATATGAGAACAGTCTAAGCAGTGTTGTAGTCAGACTCAGGCCATCCGAGACCAAGACAAGACCAAGACCAACACCCGAGACCAAGATCAAGACCAAGAAAGATGTCGAGACAAGCCAGAAGTCGAGACGACAGACAGCACTTTCCGGACCGATGCAAGACCAGACCAAGCCGTTTTAATTGAACTAATTTGTGCAATGTTTGAGGATACATAACTTTGTTTACCGAGCATTAACTTACTACTGCTTACACATTGCAATCAGTCTGTAATAGGATTTTTAAATCAAATTAACAGTTTATGAAGAACATTAAAACTTATATTTTCATTGTTTCATTTGTCACTTAATGTAAAACGCCTTCCAAAGTGTAACGCAAAATTATGACTGCGAGTCAATATGATAGCTACAAATTGCACAAAGGACTGAGAAAGAATTTTAAATTGAAAAGAATACTTTTTTCCATGAGCACATTTGCCTGATCTACTGAAATACAAAACGGATAAAGAGAATAAAGTGTTGTTCATAATTTTCTTTCTTTCATTCATTAATGGTTTTTCTTCATTCATTCTTGATTTTCTTACATTTCTATCTTTCTTCATTTTTTTATACTTTTTCATTCATTGTTTTTTCTGTTTTAGTCCTTTCTATTTGTATTTCTTTCATGAAGTCCTTTTTCTATCATTCCACCCTTTCTCTTTCTTTCTTCTTTTATTTGTTAATCTTTGGTTGATTCTTTATTCTTTTATACATGTGCTTTATTGCTTTTCTTTCTTTCTGCCTCTTTCCCATGTCTTTCTTTGTATTCTCCTTTTCTTTACTTTATCCTTTCTTTTTCTCTCTTCTTGCTTATTTTTTTTCTATCTCTATCTTTCTTTCTCCTGTTTCTCTTCTTCCTTTTTTCATTAGATTCATTTTTCCTTTTTCTTCCTTCCCTTTTTTCATTAATTCTTAATGTCTTTTATTCTTATTTTCTTATGTTCTATCATTTGTCTTTTTTCTTAATTTGGTTTATCTGTCATTCATTCTCTTTCTTTTGTTTTATCCCTTTCTATTTGTTTTTTTTTTTCATTTTTCTTCTTTTTACTTTCAGTCTATCCTTTTCCCTTTGTTACTTCTTTTATTTATTCTTTACTATTTTATATCCTTAATCCATTTTCTACCTCTTTCCCATGTCTTCCGTGCTTTCTCTTTTCGTCAGTTTATCCTTTCTTTGTCTCTTTTCCCGCTTTTTGTTTTGATTTCTTTTTCTTTTTCATTCATTTTTTTCTTTCCTTCCTTCTTTCTTTCTTCATTCTCTTCATTCATTTATGATGTCCTTTTCTTTCTTTCTATCTGTTTTAAAATTTCTTTTCCCGCTATCTTGATGTCAATCTTCTTTTTCTGTTTTTCTTTAGTTTTCAGTCTTGTTTCTTTTATTTTCTTTCTCTTTTCTTTCTTTCGTTTGACTTTCAATTCTTCCAATCTCTGTTTTTCTTTCTTTCCGTCATCCTTTATTACTTTTTCTTCGTTGCTTTTTTCTCTGTTTGTATGTTCATTCCATACTTCTTCTTTTGTTCTCTGCCGTGTCTACCTCCATAAGAGGAATGACCAGAATATATTGCGTCAGAATGCCCTATACATGCCGCAAAATTGCAGTTTGTACATGTGCAACAATAAAGATTTTTATGTAAAATCATCATTCTAGTTGCTGGTCTCGGGCTGGTCTCGGCCAAAAAATCCGAGACCAGAAGGTCCGAGACCAAGACCAAGACCAAGACCAGAGGGTTCGAGACCGAGACCAAGACCAAGAAAGAGCATACTGGTCTCGAGACTGGTCTCGAGACCAAGACCAGTCTCGAGACCTCCAACACTGAGTCTAAGAGTTTAGGTTCACTGAGTAGATCCCGACAGATTGGACATTCAAGACTGGTTGCCATGGTTATGCCCTATCACTGTTCAATAACAATAGGTAAAATAATATTAATGACAATAGCAGTGATGCAACAACTATAACAGTAACAACAATATCATCTACTACCACTACTTCTACTACTACTACTACTATTACTACTACTACTACTACTATACTACTGCTGCTACTACCACTTCAACTACTACTATTAGCTATTACTACTACCACAACTGCTATTTCAACTACTTCTACTATTATTATTATTATTATTATTATTATTATTATTATTATTGTTGTTGTTGTTGTTGTTGTTGTTGTTGTTGTAGTTGTTGTTGTTGTTATTATTGTTATTATTACTTCAGGTACTACGACTAATTAGAGTCGTAACAAATCAAGTTTCTGACTTTGACTCGAGTCAGGAAGACAAAGTGACTTGACATGACTTTGACTCGAGTGACCACTAACTCGGTCTTCGCAGTGACCTGAGTCAGGCCCAGTCAGGCCGTGTGACTCGAGTGTACCCCAGGGTTGCCAGTTTGGCCCTTTTAAGGCCAAAAACACCAACTTTGGGGGGTTTTGACATCGTTAGGCATTGCAGAATTCAAAGTGCAGGCTTTTTGGCCTTTTTGGCCTATTTCACTGACACATATAAAATCATGAAATCTTATTTTCCGGGGATTTTCAGTCAAATATGTGCCAGCAAGATCCAAAAGTAGCTGAGCACATGTGCAAAGGTGCTATAAATTGATTACAACGTTATTTTTAACTAAATCTGGGCTATGCTGCTCATGAAATGCATCAAATCCGAAATTGGCCTTTTCACTGAATTTGGCATGTATTTGGCTTTTTGAGAATCGGAAAACCTAGCAACCCTGATGTACCCATAATGTGTGCGTGAGTGTAGCTTTATTGACTGTATAATTCTTAGTACGTACCGCAATTGTAAATATGCAGCGCAAGCATAAATAATTGATCGAGCGTGCAGTGTTCGGCTGCGAATCACTGATCATTTAGAAATCATGCAGTACATGCGCTGTATTTATGATCGTTCTTAATGAGATACCAAGTTATGTCACACGACGTGACAGTTATGAAGCTAGATTGTACGCCCTGTATTTTTAAATGGATTTATCGAGTTTTGCCAATTTAGGTATCCAAACTATTATTGGCATTGTGACAGTGTGTTAATGGCCAGGGGTAAAAACATTAATAATAACAGTCAGTTATCCATTTTTTTTGTGTGTATGTTTTTACTTATTTGTATTATTTAAAATTACAAGGATAATCATATAAATCAGTAATAAGGCAAATATCCAAAGGTAAATCCAATGCCTTCTTCACACATTCAGGTTCACAAATAGTAAGAAGTTAACGATAACATGAAGTACTTGCATAACAACATGATCTTAATATTAGCTGCTTTCAAACCTTCTGTGAATACATGGTATTCGGAAAATGTCACTTTAGCACAGGAGAGAGTAGTTGAAAACAAATCCTCTTTATAAATCCCTACTGCTGACAAAATAGAAATCAATATGTAGGACAATGTTAATTGTTGACATACACATTTTAGCAATTAGCAATTGGGGGGGGGGGGACTTTAGTGGTAAATTTGCCTGTTCAAATTGCGAATCGCTCAACTTTTTATTGCATATATAGTGAATTAATCCCACATTATAATGTAAATAAATTATACTTTCACCTGGAAACCAATGAAATTTGGAATTTTGATGAAAGATTTTCCATCATCAACCAGTACTGTGTGTTCTCTTTAAGCTTACCATCTTCAACATTTATTCAAATTGCACTGCCTATACGCATGTTTTGAAATTAAGAAAGGAATCCTATTTCCTGTAGTTATTATTCAATAGCAAACATATTAATCCATAAGATAGTCATACTTCACTGAAAACATTGGTACAATGAAAAACTTTTATTTTGAGGGAAATTTGAAGTTTCAAAATAAAAATTATGTATTACGTGACAAAAAATGAAAATATGACTTGGTATTATTACTACTACTTATTTACTTTACGTTGTTTACATGTGTAACACTTGAAGAAGATGTATTGGACTTTTGGTCTACCATATACTAGTTTAGTTGCCAACCACTGAGGAATGATCTGAAAATGTCATGGTTATCAAATATATATTGGCTGTGATATGAACAAAACATATAAATAAAGAAATGGGTGCCCAGCATTTAGGTAACAAATTTGGGTTGTAATGATTAAGTCCCATTGCAGTATTGCAATGTGGTCATACCAGTGTGGTCATAGAGTATCTCACAGTAAAGTACACGTCATCATGGGTAACAAACACATTTTGAAAGTAAATAAGTAACAACATTAAAGAAAATATACAATACAAATTGGTCTGTAATTTGTCATAGCAGTTTTTGTTAGGTAATATGATTTCTTCTCTTGGATTTCAGAAGTGAATTAGAGTTGGCCAATACCTAACCAACTGCTTGAGCATTAAGTTCTAGGTTCAGAGTGGTTTTATAAAACCATCACCGGTTCAATGAATAGCCGCGTTAACTTATTGGGAGCTAAGAACTTTGTGCCAACTAAAATCTGAGTTGACTTGACTTGACTTGGGCAAACTAACAGGTGACTTGACAAATTGACTTGTGACTTGGTTGTTGTTGAATTGACTTGACTTGTGACTCGACCCAACGGTGACTCGTTACAACTCTGTTACTACTACTACTACTACTACTACTACTACTACTACTACTGCTATTACTACTACTACTACTACTAACTGTTGCTTCTACTGCTGCTATGATACAGAATATGATAATATTAAAAGTGATGAGAAGAACAAAATTTGATACAAGACATCAAAACGATGTACATTAAGTACTTTTTCTTTCAAAATCAATCCGTCAAATTATCTAATAATATGTATTTACATGCACATATTGTAAAAAATGCATTTCCTCATCCCGCGTTCCCGTAAAGTACTACGAGTAATTTGGAAGAACCTAACAACATTCATGTGTACCGGTATCTGCGAAACTGAAATTAAAGCCCAAGTTTAGTTTTGGCGATTTTTTTTTTTTTATTTCAAAGCTTTATGCCCTAAGGTCATATCACACCAATAACAGATTTTGAAAGTCTTTAGTTTTTTTAAATTCATTTATGAAAAATCTCGAGGGGAGCCCCGAGATTTTATACTATATTTTACATTGTAAAATCCAAAGCGTTAATAAGGTGTTAAGGTTATCTGAATTAAACCTCAGCAGAAAGATAAAAGTTTGATCTTTATGATGAGGTGTAATTCAGATAACCTTACTCTCTAAAAATGGGTGAAAATATCCACTCTTGGAGGAGTGAATTTCAAATAAGAGTGAATTTACAGTGAATTTGGAGTGAATTTGGAGTAAAAATGTGTGTTTTTCACTCATTTTGGAGTGACCTTAGGGATCACTCTGAGATTTCGAGTGATCCTTAAGGTCATTCCAAAATAAATGAAAAACACACATTTTCACTATTATTTCACTCCAAATTCACTCTGTTTTGAAATTCACTCCTCAAAGAGTGAATATTTCACTCATTATTTTTTTTAGACAGTAACACCTTATTTACCCTTTAGATTAATAAAAAAAAACTGAAGACATTCAGAGCCTGTTATTGGTGTAATATGACCTTTGGGCATAAAACTTTCAAATAAAAAAGAAATCGCCAAAATTGAAAGTGTAAACTACTGGGATATTGTTGCCAATTCAGATAAAACAGATATGGCAGAAACGTCAAATTAAGTGATGAAACGCCATGAAGCCTACACTAATTGAATGGAAACCGGTACGATATCACATTATGCTGCCATTTTCCAGATTTTGTCCCCCGAAACCGATTTCTGGTTATTTGGGTAAAGAAGTCAAGAAATAAATTTGATATCCATTTTCTACTGGGCTCATTGCGGTCTGTTGTTCGTGTACATTTTTCCCAGCAACACATTTTCAAAACTATAGCTTCATCAATAGCGGAAAATTCAGTATAGTTTCAAGAACGCAATACTAAATCTGCGTATAAACAGGTTATTACACCGTGATATGTGAAGGCCTTGAGGCAAATTTCTGAATATATTGACATATTAATTCTGTTGCTAGATACTTACAGTTCAGCTGTAACATTGTATTGGCATCGAGAATGTCATTCTAGGCCTCTGCATAGTGCTAATCGCGGCTTACGCTTCACATAAACATCACCGTGATTATCGATACATTCCATGCAGTTCGCTTTTCTAAATTTTGCTGCTATATGGTTGCATTTCTCGGAGAAACATAACGTTTACACTATGTTCCCGCCGCGCGGGCCACGGCAACACGTTTCAGGCCACGTACGTGGACAAAACGGATGGACGCTGAGAAGACGCCGGATCCAGAACCCGCCTACGGACCACCTCCAAGCTGCTGTTACGGCCGTGTACACGTACTGTCGATGTTATTATTTGCTTCGCTCGTTCCTACGGCCTCTAGGTTTTCATCCTTACGCGTGACTACCGTGGCATTTTCTTTTGACGGTTAAAAATTCTGCGACCGGTATCCACCGGCCAACATGGACCTGTCTCGTTTGGACCGCAGCCCGTCCTCCCGCGTGGTCTTCACGTCCATTGTCCACGGTGGCCTGAAACGTGGTTGCCGTGGCCGCCGGGAACATAGTGTAAACGAGCCTTAGACAGATAAAACATGAGAGACACTTAATTGAAATTAATAGTTGAAGGTTATCGTGGGTACGTCTGCCTGATCAGTTGCGAATTGGGCGTTGATAGTGTTGCAGCATTTCCTCAAATTGTGCATGGCTGAGCTCACAATTTGTTGCGGGGCTGGAACATTAGCACAATCATATTGTAAACACGCAAGGACAAGGCCGAAGTCACTGTACTGTCCCACGGCGCCGTTTAACAACCCAGTCTGAAAAAATGAAGGCGTTCTTTTTTGGACTTTTTTTTCAGCTGGTTTACTGACGCATCTAGACATTGACATTGTTACGGCGATAGCCGTTTTTAACTTGTGACACGTTCAAAGTTGATAACAGTCAGCGTCCGATCACTATTGATGGTTCTCATATAAGTAACTCTGGCGATTTTATGTCGTTTTCATTGTTACTTGGGCAGGATCATACCGGTTTTATAAATATTTGTGGATGTTTTTCAGGCAAACAGCCGTAGCCCTGATACAAATGTCCCATTGCATCAAGAGCAAGCAAACGGAATACTTGGAGCAAAGTAACTGTGAGCTTTTCTTTGATGTGTGCACTCTGTATTTCTTTTAGATGAAGGAATATGCGACGCATTCATTCAGACATAGCTCTTTTTAATGATTAAGTGTGTATTAGTCTAGAGCTAATTCAAGGTTTGCCATTTAAAACTTCACATCGTTGAGCATTGGCGATTACTAGTGAAATGTCGCTTAACTTCACAAAACAATATAATTAATTTCAGCGGTTTTTTTTTACCTTTAATCTTTACTTGGGCAAGCTTTGAAGCTGAATACCTGGTATAATTCCACTGTTTGTTCCAATCATTGATTGACGATCAGGGCCCGCTGCCACCCTAATTCCTGGGTCGGGTGGGCCGCATGCAGACTTCACTTTTTAGGATATTGTGGTCATTTCCACCTTCGCTTCTCAGGTGGTATCGATCCATCGAATGGGGGAGGGGGGGCCAAAAGTATCCCAAATTAGCGGATTATGGTGAAGGAGATGAATTTTTGGATGTGAATAAAGTGAAAATAAGTTTGAAGAAAGTAAACATAAGCTAGCGGTGGTGTGCGGCGGCTGCCTGTTCCGCCACCACCTTGCCCCCTGTACAATCTTCACACACTTCCAAATTATGTGACGCAAATTATATACAAAGAAAAAGAATAACGTAAAAAGGAATATGGCAAAAAATGATCAAAACTATTTAGGCATAAGAACAATTGGCTAGAATGGCTGTATGCCACCCAGTTAATCGTTAATTGAAGGAAATGCATTGAAAGGGTCTCTTTAGTCGGATTACTTGCATGGGCGTAAATCCGGTCCGAGGAGTGGGGGGGGGGGGTAGAGATGATCGATGTAATTAAAGCGGAAACATCAGGATATTCAGATAACAATATCTTTAGCATTTAAAACATAATCGATAGTTAAGATTAATTGAATAAACACCGAAAACTTATTGAAAGTGGGGTATATTTGTAACAGACATGTCAACCCCCCCCTTCCCGAAAAAGTTTGGGATATACCCCCATCTCCTTCCTCCCAATTTACACAGTGTCTTTAATTCGGCAGTTGACTTGCTGTCTTGTCTGCCAGCATAATACTTCACTTTGAAAACCAAACGTTTTGAAATAAATGTAATAAAAAGTCGGAGAAAAACGACACATTTTCAAAACTATTATAACTAATACTATCATGCAGTGGAGACTACCTTAAAACAAGGCCATGACCACTAATTTTCGGAACGAAAATATATTCAAATGTATTGAGGGAAAGGCAGCAGCGAGGGAGCGAACGCGACCGAGCTATGGAGCTTTTGAGCTTTTTTAAGAATTAAAATTGGACGATCTTAAGCATTCAAAGGCATTTCAATATAAATTCTCACTTATATAGCAATTTATCAATGATATAATTAATTTAGAAAATATATATTTTTTCTGAAAAAGTGGGGGGGGGGATAATTGTGACAGGCCATCCCGCTGCCGCCTCGACCACACATGGGAGGGAGATGATTCCGCCGCGAGTCCCCTCCCCCGCCCCCCCGCGGCGCCCGACCCCCCCCCGATTTACGCCAGTGAAATTTAGTCGGACACATTGCTAGACAAATTCAGTTTCAAAGGGATTTTCATTTATTTTGGGGGAATGCTCCTTTTAATTGAGTTTCATATTGGGGCAAAGCGTCGACACTTCCGTACAAAAGCCTGCTCGTAGATCCTTGATCAAAGTGCTATGTACCGTGAGTGCCATTGGCTGTAAAATTCTTTTCATCACTGCCGCTGATCCAACATTATTGTTGAATGTCAAGTTTGATGTATTTTACGCTTTGCCAAACAAGGAACATATACAAGTATGATACGAAGTGTAACGGTATACACCATTTTGCATGGTGATTGGTAAATATTTATAGCATCTAAATTGTTTTATAATAGCTGGTGCGTATAGGACCATGAATTGTGCCGTGCCGCTTGACGCTCGGAGCACATAATCCCGTTCATTATACATCTGTACCGTAGTTTCGCGATACGACAGTGCGAACTCATTCAGAGAAAATCAACTTCAAAGTTTACTATAGTTGCACTTTTTGTCCCAAGCCTTACAAAGATTTTTATTGCTAGAAATTATACATGATA
The DNA here is from genome assembly GCA_001188425.1 of Eucidaris tribuloides. Lineage (NCBI taxonomy): Eukaryota > Metazoa > Echinodermata > Echinoidea > Cidaroida > Cidaridae > Eucidaris > Eucidaris tribuloides. The sequence continues at coordinate 9,923 of JZLH01S0007605.1, forward strand.
GGAAAGGACCAAGACAATTGCTTAACATTGATATCTTTATTTTTACACAGAACCAAGAATCAGAGAAAATATCGCAAAAGAGCTTACATGCTTGTAATTTCGGTTTGAGCGTTTAGATATTCCCTGCACTAAAACGCCATAGGAAGTTCAACAACGCTGACCGCATTTTCAATACGCGCGATCAAGCAAACCGCCGTATCTCTCTTTCACGTGCAAAGTCAATGCAGCGCAGATACGCGCGTTTGCTGACCGCGTATTTGCATATTAAGTGCGCGCAGTTGTTGTTCACTGTGCTACAGTACACGTTTCCAATGGGATTTGCGCATTTTATCAAAAAATATATGACATCGCCTTTAAAATCCCCTGATATCTCAGAAATTAAAAAAAAATTGCTGCCTAGAAATTTAACCACGTATAGAGACTTGTACTTTCATTTTCTGCAAAAATCTCAAAATCGATATTTTGACCAAAATTGACTGATACGACGGTTCGGATGAACACCGACGAAATGTATCACCCGAGCATCACCCCGTCATAAACTTGGAAAGAATTGCAATATATTGATGAGCTGAACGACACTGGATGTTAAAATTCGACTTCTTGACTACAACCTATCGTAAACTCTCAATGACCTTTACACGAACCGGAATATATTTGTCACTCAATGTCAATCAGTTTGCAATCTAAGTTATGCAAAATGAGGTTATTATGAATAAAGCAGCACTTGTAAGCCTACCTTATTGCCCGTTAATTGTTTTGCCACATGAACATGGAGAGAGCTGGAGAATTGAATTCAATTAAAAATGAATGAATCTAGAGCGTTAAAAAATGACAACTTGGAGTCACATAATGGTTTACAAATGCTTACTTCGGGTTAGCTTATTAATCCTAAAGCAGCCCTTGGAGATCTTTGACAAAAGTTGCATATGTTTCCCAAGGCCTTCGATCACCCATGCAAGAAATGAAATACTGAAATGGAAGTAATATCCCTGGTTTACCAAATACCAAGCATTGAGTACTTAAAGTCAACTGAATGAATGAATGAATGAATGAATGAATGAATGAATGAATGAATGAATTTATTTCCACTTTTGAACAAGAATAACATATATTACATGTGAGCACTTGCATCAAAATTACATATATAATAATAAAAATATATACAAATTAATATAAGATTGACATTGTTTGTTTTGAAACATAATGTAGCAATAATTTAGAATTATACACGTTTTTTGAGACAAACCAAAAGTGATGGAACCTACATAAAAAAGCATGCTTATATACTATAGGTCCCGTAGAATGATGTCAATTAAATATGACTTTGCAATTATGGAAATATAATGAAAT
>JZLH01S0007610.1:5368-16299 GCA_001188425.1 Eucidaris tribuloides
ATAATCAAAACATCAGCTGCTGTAGTAAAGCGATCATATTTCTATTCTCTTCCCACAAAACTATTCCAATCACATAGACTGTCTTAATTTCATCTTCATGCTCTGCCTACCCCCTCCCCCCCAACCAAAAAAAAATGTTGGTTATTATGTTTGCTGTTTCCATACACGCTGGTAGCAGATTTGTACTTAGTACAAATCTGTACCAGGTGTATGGAAACAGAAACATAATAACCAACATTTTTTTTTGGTGGGGGGGGGAGGGGGAGGCAGAGATGAAGATGAAATAAGACAGTCTTGTGATGAATAGTTTTGTGGGAAGGAGAATAGAATATGATCCTGTAAACACTGATTGTTTTGATTATTTTTTCAGTTTTGTGTTAAAAGTTATTATATTGGATGACTTTGTGCTCACTTATGGCATAAAAGGGTAATGGCCAGATGCAATGCTCCCAGAATCATGTATACTGTTTAAAGATTTTGCTGTGAAAATTTCACGGTCATACACTCGCCCTGAGTTGTTTAACTTTCAACATGCCAGAGGATTTAATCCTCTTTGGATTTTATGTGTATCATTTGGTGCAGATCTGCGACTTTGGCATGTTAACCCATTGGAGACTAAGTATGAATTAACTTGTGTTGGGGTCTATGGAAAATGCGTGTTATAGTGAAATCAAATCGTCTCCAACAGGCTAAGAGTTAATTATTACCAGAAAATGCTGTGAGGATGAAATTTAACATATAGCTTTACATGGGATCAATTTCTATCTGGGCCAGAGATTAATTAAATACTGGTAAATTAATGCTTGTTTCTCCTCAAGCAAATATTTTCACGACAAATCCAACATATATACATGTACACTCTAGTCAGTGCATGTATTGGTATTAGACAGTACATGTTTCAACTCATTTGGTTCTTGATGCATTTTTTTCCAATGATGTCACTTCCCTTTCCTTGGGGATCAGTCCAGGAAATTGTAACTACTGGAGTCAACATCAGTGATTTGTTACTTATCAAATTCATTATGGTACACTGTACAACTAATAAGTGGTCATCTTGAATTTTGTTGGCCATACAAAGTTCAAAATGAACAGGAATGAGGCGGGGTGCGTGCCAGGTGTATCATTAACTCGTTGCCTCCGAGATTCTGAAAATCCCATAGAGTTAACACAGGGCACATCCGGTTCCCGTAGCCAACGGGTTAAAAGCAGTATTCAGTGTGCATAACGTACATGTACAATGTAATTTGGGTGCTTAGTAACTGGCGTATTGAGGGTGTTGAAACTGTACAGCATTTTCTTCAACTGAACTGTAAATGATTGACAAAGAGAGGAATTCATAGCATATTGTTAGAGATACCAAAATCCATTGTTTTGCACAAACATGTATGTACAGACATTATTCAAGACTAATTTTTTTGCAGGTATGTCATTGTATAGTGTTCTTCACAAGAATATGAAGTAAATCTTGATCTTGATGGTATTATGTAATGTATGCCCCATTCTCTTCAACTTAACTGTTAAGGGTGTAGGACAAGACAAGAATAACTCCCCTTATGTCAACTCACCCCAAAGACAACTCTCCCGGGATGACTCCCACATGACAACTCCCCCGGGAAAAATTCCACTGGAGGACAACTCTAACTGAGGAGTTTAACAATGTTTGCAGTTTTAAAAAAAAATATGAATTGTCCTTGCAAGAGACTTGTCCTCAGGGTGAGTTGTCTTATGCTTCAATTTCAACCCTTTTTACGAATAATTCTGTCGTCTTGTCAACACAACACATACACTATCGGACTCGGACTCGGACTGTAAGGACTCGGGACTCGGACTGCTGGACTCGGACTCGAAGACCGTGGGACTCGGACTTGGACTCAGGGACCTGGACTCGGACACCGGACTCGACTACAACACTGCATGGTACGTTGTGATCAGTGGGGTATTCAGTATTCACTGATGCATGAAAGAAATCTGGCACGCTGCACTAAGTATACTGTACATGTATGTATGTACGTAGTTAATATACTGTAAACTAAAAGCCAAAATCTACCGAGAACTAAAAATTGTTCTCGTCACAGTTATTTGAACACTAAAATTTAAATAACACTGTAAAATTATAAGGACTACTGGCGCAGATCCAAGAATTGTAAAACATTGTCAATTTTTATTGTATATACGTATCCCAAAATGACCTAATCAAGGAAAAAAAATCATTCAGAATGTACATTTTTAGAATTCTTCACCACTCATCAATCCCCTGTGATTTCTACACATATTGCCTAATTGGCAGCATTGGGTTTGTGCCAAATGCATTCTTAGTTGATGAATGCTCAACTCGTATTATCTTGGCATTTGTAATAGTGTTGACTTTGTAATTTTTGTCACTAGAGGGCAATTATTTTTATTTTCAGTTTGGTTGAAAAGTTCATATTTATCTACAGTCACAAAGAGATTGAAAAACGAATGCTGCTATTATTATTATTATCATTATTATTGTGTTCATTATCTATATGACATTCATTTTCAATCTAATGTTTTACCAGATGAATCAGTTTTTCATTATCTCATTGCTTTGTGTTGCTGTGTGATGATCCCGCATGGCACTGAACCCTTGTGTTTCTAGAATTTTAAAACCTCCAACAATAGCTAATGCATGGAAGCAATCCAATTCACCTCCTCAGTAGAAACACTGTGAGACATGATTTAATTATGTTATGTGACTTATGTCTGTGTACTGTTAAAGGTACACTGTAAATGACATGATTGGGGTGGTCGTCAACTTGGGGCAAAACTATCAAAGAATCAAGTAAACTATGCAAATCTACTGTGAAAATTTTGTTGTCAAACGTTGGCTCATTTTAAAAGTGCTACCTTTATTGTGCCTTGTAGTAGTAGTAGTAGTAGTAATCCAGGTTTTAAATCCGGTTTAGTCCCCGAGCTACGGGGGTGGCCGGATTCACCTCGCACTCACAGAAATCACCCTCACCCCCTCCCTCCACTTTACTCTATTCGGCGCATCCTCCTCCCTCAACCCAACCCTCCTACTCTCCTCCACCACCTGCTTCTTCCATGTCTTCTTCGGTCACCCCCTTCCCCTCTGACCAGCCACCTCAAACTCAAGCGCTCTTCTCAAAACATTGGAAATTCCAAAACCATCCCTCGCTTACAACACATGTCCATACCAACGTACTCCGTTCGCCTTCGCCAATCTGATTCCAACGTTCTTTCCAAAGCCCAACCATCTGCACAAAGCCTCAGTCTTCTTCCTGTCATTAGTCAACAGCCACACATCGCTCTCACCATTGCTCTCTCAGTCGCTTACTCAGAATCCCCATCTCATTTTCACTCAAAACACCAAACGTTTCACTCCCCGGATACACATCGCCGATCTCACACAACCGCCTATAGAACTAATCCTTTCAATCTTCAGAGAAACCTTTTCCCATTAAAACAACTCTCCGCATTCCTAAACTTCACCCATTCCAAATCTTGCCCTTGCTGATCACAGCTGCCCTGCACGTCCACTCACGACGTCCACTCCTGTCCCCAACGTATGAAAACTCTTTCACTGTTTCCACACTCGTCACACAACTTTTCAACATGTTCCACCATCATCTCCTCAGTCCTTTTTCACAAATTTTCCACACACAGAATCTCTTGCCAACCTGGGGTCACTCTTTTCATACCTTTTGTGCATCTCCCATGAATCCATTCACACAAACACTGGATTTGCCGTCATCCCTCTTTCCCACATGCCGCATGGGTCTACCTTACTCATTGATACTCCTCTTCTGGTCCACTCACACATCATTTCGTCTTCCAAGGTTTACTCTTAACCCTTGCTCTCATAAAGCCATCTTCCACTTCCAGAACTTTCCTCATTCGCCTCCAACGTTCTCACTCATCAAAACCAAGAAATCATCAGCAATACAGACATTCTCGGTCATCAAAACCTTCTCTTGCATTCTCTGTAACCGACATCAATCACAATTGCAAAATCAGTGGCGATTAACACAGAAACTCTTGATGCACTCCCACTTTCCACCTTTGAATTCCTTAGATAACTCTGACGCCAACTCTAACTCTTGTTTTAGCCCCTTCATACAAACAAATTGACAGACAAATTTATTGTGTAGCTTTCTATGGGATCAATTTATCTTGGGGCTTGAGAGAAATAAAGTTCTGGTATGTTCAAGTTTGATACTCCATATGTAAACAAATTCGAGACAAATCCTTCCAGCCAGGAGATGCACTCCAAATGGTGTATAGACTGGTATATCTTTCAACCAGTTTGTTTCTAGTGGCATTTATTCCTCCCAATCATGTCACTGCCCTTTAACCCTTTAGCACCTGAACCGCCCGAAACCGCCCCTCTTCTTACTCCCTAGACCGCCCGAAACCGCCCGTCCGTAAAATGTGCTTTAGTATCCATTGTATACCCATAGTTCACTGAAACGCCCAAAACCGCCTGTCCGTAAATTGCGCTCTAGTATGTACATTGTACGCCCGTCTTTTGTGCACCGTTGAGGGCAATATTGCTGTACCTTCCAGGGAACCATAAGCCGTTATCTACAGAGTCTTCAGTGGCTAAAGGGTTAACATATTCAATACCACAAATAATTTATAACCTAGGAGACTCATTCCCATGTTTCTACCCAAGATTAAATATCATGACCTTTATTCATCATCACCTCTTCACTCCCAAAATGTGAACAATTGGTCTTTACATCACAACCACCAAACAAGTTTTATTAAAACTCCATCAGTGTGCCATAAATTATGGCTGGTAATAACTTTTTTACAGGCACAGTCAGGTAGGAACATACAAATCTCCTAACTTCCTACCCATAAACCAAGTCTTCAACTCTGCTTGGTTGAAAAGGTAGGAGAAAATTAGGAGCAAAATTCTCCACAAAGTAGGAGAAAAGTAAGATTCAATCCACCAAAGTAGGATATTTGTGAGTAGTGTTTGGAGTTGTAACCCTCAAGAAAATGGAAAACTGTGGAATACGTGGAAACAAAATTCTAAGATTGCTGAAAAAAGCAGAAATCTGGGGAAACAAATTTTTTTTTACAAACAGTAGTTACAGTACTCTCAGCAACAACCTGTTAAGACTACTCAACTCCAAACAAATATTAAACCTATCACAAAGTTTTTTTGGTTGTTGTTTTTTTACAAAAGTAGGAACATAAGGATTTTTAGGAGAAAATAATTAGGAAAATTAGGATCTTCGCAAAAAATACGACCAGTTGAAGGCCTGCATAAACCCTTAAAAGTACACAAAAACCAAACAATAACAACCTAAACAATAAACCAGTCTGTATTTACAATTTGCAGATACAGGTCAACTGGGAACAAGCTATGCAACCACTGATTTGATCAACACTGGATAAATGTATGTAGGTCTAAAGGGTAACTTATGTCATACATATTCATGTTTACAATTGCACCAGATGGACATCGGAATGTAAAGGTGCAGGTATTCTTTCAGCAAAATATTAACATAAGCCATTCATACACTGTACAGCCCTCCATCACTATACGAATGGTTCCTCTCAAATGCCTCACTAAAGACCTATCCCACTCTTCAAAGTTCAATAGTATCACAGGGTTATCTAAGTTCTGCGAGCAGACAATTCATGGCATTTTTGTGTCAGGATTCATCACGATGGTTAGCTTACTTCTAATTATGACATCACCAAAAAAAAAAATGCTCTGAGCACCTTTGATTCTGAGGCATAACATGAGGCAATGGGGATCGTAAGAAAAATGTGATGGTAGTGGAAAACAACAATAAATAGGAAAAGGAGTAAAGATAAGAATGAAATGGAAGGACAGGGTCGTACACTTACACCTTTTCAAAATTCCCTGACTTTTCCATGACTTTCCAGAGCCGAAACTGTAAATTGCCATGACCGTTTTTCGTTACATTCTTAAAGTGTATACAAAATACATCATTACAATTTACTAGCAAGCTCTCAATCAAGGGTCATTCTAAGAATAGTACCTTGAATAATTATTATATTTTCCCTGACTTTCCAGTAGAAATTGATGAATTCCCTGACTCTCCCTGACTTTTTGTTACTGGAAAACCAGTTTCAAATTCCCTGACCCGTACGAACCCTGAATGAAAAAAAAATAAGACGTGGATGCTAAAGAAAGGGAAGAGGATGATTAGAAAAAGGAAAGACTGAGAAGGATGGAGTACCTAGTAAGAAGAAAAGGAGAAGAAAGATGATGAGAAAGAAGATAATATTTAAAGGGTTTGGAAAATTTTGTTATAAGCCGAAGAATGAGTTTTAATCCTAGCTTTGTATAAACTACAAATTACTCTATAAACTTATAGAAAGTAAATGCAATGAATTTGAAATAATATGCAGACGACAGACAATCAAATTTCATCTGTCAGAAGCTGTCATCCGTGCACTTTCATTACAATGCAGAAAAACTAAAAACATGAACCATAAAAGGCCTTTGTGACTTCCCATAATTATACTCCAAAGATGAATATGTTTAATCTGGTGTTAACACTAATCAGATGCATAAAATATGAGCTGGCAGTTAATTTAGTGAACTGATAGCATTACGTAAAACAGTCTAATAACAAGGTAGGTACTTATGATCTAATCAAGGTCACAATATATTGTTGCCTTACAATGCTCTCCCAAACATATGGCTATTGCTGAATGCCTGGCAACCATACGTAACCAACTGGCTTTCAACTTTTCAAGTGGGTGGATTGGAAACACATCCTTGCACTGACAAGGTCAATTAATCATCAGTAGTGTAGGAGCATTTCTTCTTGAACTATTCACTCAATTGTGTACACTGCTTAAAAGGTTACAGATGAATAGACTGAAGGGCAAATACACTGAAAGCCTGATAGACCAAAAATGCTGAAGTGTTTGTACTTTGTAAGAGAAGCTTGAAAAGGAATACCTGTCTTCCGCAAGTTACAGTCATCATGCTCATGTTTCCACCTTGTTTTCGCAAAGCATTGACAAAACACAGACACAGACAGACAGACACAGACAGACAGACAGACACAGACACACAGACAAACACACACACACACACACACACACACACACACACACACACACACACACACACACACACACACACACACACACGTACGTACTACCTTCGATCGAGGACGTACAATTTTTAATGTGAGTGTGTGAGTGTGTGTTTGTAATGGTAATATTGAGGACACATACGGCAATACCGAGGATGGTAATTTTTACCTATTAAATGAGGATGAAACTTCTGACAACTGCGGACGTACTGTATACATTACAGTAATTACAGTACACAACCTCCAAATGCGGACGTTCTCTATATACCCCCAGACCTTGCTTGCTGGTTGTAATGCCGCATAAACACCTCAATTACAACAAGAAGGTACGTCCGCGGTTGTACAGTAAAATTAATCCAAAACGTCCACGGTTGGAGGCAATTACAAACATGCACGCATGCACGCACGCACGCACGCATGCACCACGCATGCACCACGCACCACGCACGCACGCACGCACGCACGCCGCACGCACGCACGCACGCACGCACGCACACACACACACACCACACACACACACACCCACACCCATCCAACCCCTCTCCCACACACATGTGAATCATATCCAACAAGTCACTGCTAGTTACGTAGATGTAGACAATGTACACCCAACTGGCTATACTGCCCGCCTATGACAAAACGGCATAACTGACTTTTTTTGGCAAAAATTGAGTTATATAGTGTAGGGGACTCAGTACATCATCTTAAACATGCAGAACAAAAAAAAAAATTAATTAATTAGAAGTGTCCCTTGTTTCATAATCCGCTTGTTACAGATTGTGTCAGGGATTTGCAAGTCCATTACTTCCTTCATTATCAATACAAACGGTAGTTTAGTACTTACACAATGGTGTGTTGAAAGTTTGAGATCCATACGTCATGAATTTGTTGTTTTATGAGAAAAATTAATAACGACATATTACCAGAATGTTGTTCTTTCCGTGAGTTTAATATTGCTCAAATTGCGAATCGGGTTATGTGTACGGTCGCAAGACCAGCGGAGCACACTGATTGGTTAAACGGCTAAACTCCACGCGACCTTTGGCTGACGGCTGATCGGACATTTTGGAAGGACCGTGCATGTCGAGTGTCACTGTAAATTTTGAAGTTTAATTGTCCAGATTTGCACCAAAACTACGTATTTTACCAAAGGTTCTATGACAGGTGTTTTATTTATACTAATCTTCACATTGTGAACGATTTGAGCTGATTTCATTCATTTTACCGTTTTCTGATGAGCAGATCCTTACTCTGTCTTTAAAAGGACTCTGAATAGGGCTTTATGTGTTGAACAAAATACATCTTGCTCAATTATCTCCAAACACCAAAATGTCAGTTATGCCCTTTTGTCATGGGGAGGGGGGGGGGAGCAGTATAGCTGTAAGGCTCACAAGCAGTGATCAAAAGTTAAACAATCGGCTGTTGTTCACACTGAATTCATGTCTACCCACCATATTTCTTGTTAATTCATGAAGAATAACTCTTTTCAAATAATATCTATCTAGTACAATTGGTATTTTAGTAAACTTTCCAAATACAATTATAGCATTTCTCTTAATTCTGTGATCTTTGTCAGTTTCAAAATGAAAAAACCAAAAAAAAAAAAACAAAACAAAACAAAAACAAAAACAAATATGAAAAGCGATATTTTTCATACTAGCCAAAATGCAGGATTACTGGTTATATTCAGTTACCAGATTCATTACACTGGTTTGAATAAAAAATATACGGTATATATTGTGTAATGGACATCTAGGTTGATGATGTAGTTCTCATGTCAAATATTAAGTACTTGAAATTCTAAAATATGAATGTTCCAATTTGTGTTATGGAGACTGACAAGGCACAAGAAAACACCTCCACCACTCTAAACAAAATTCAACGCAAAACAATATAATATTAGACTTACCTTTCTCCTGTCATCTACTGTAGCAAATAATCTATTCAGCTCTTTCTTATGTTTTTCTGCAGGAATAGTGAAAAGAAATTCAAAAGGAGTTAAATTTTGTTCATTGATGGATTGTGTGAATCTGTATTACCTGACCATTAAGGAGTCTACACCAGCTTGTATCTGATTTTTTTTAAATTGTTAATTATAATATCTGCAAGACTTGTTTTGAACACAGAAACACAAATCAGAAAAAGCTGTGGCAAGAAAATACACTCCACGTACAGTATCTCTAGGTTTTCATCGGTGCAAGAAGCAATTCATTACATCAATAAATAAAATGTCACAAGTTGTTTTATTAAATTCATGCTTGGAAGCTTTTTTTCAGCTGGTAATGAACAGAAGAACTGTTTTCAAACTAATACATGTACTTCTGAATTGGTGTTCTTGGTTAAATTTTCAAGATGAAACCAACCCGGAAATATTTGCAATGTACACAAAACAGGTGTCCAATAAAGAACTTGGATATCTCTGTGTTCACTTGAATAATGTTGGTTTAATTATTAACAGATGTCCATCTTTGTGAAGTTGTAAACAAACAGGAATGTGAAAGGTACATGAAACAGATGTGTGCGCAGGAAGGCTAGTTTGGCATTCATTCTGTGTGAGTTAATCATTAATATACAGGAATACACTGTGTATAAGAAATAGGTTTCAACATCATTGTATGGAGACATAGCTGATGTAATGTTGAAATGTGTTCAGGGTGAATTTTCAGTGTTCAACAAGGCTGCCATCGTAGGGGAAATCCCTACCGTAGGGGATTTTGGCCATGCGTAGGGGGTAGGGATACCTACGGGGAAAATGGCCTTCCGTAGGGGAAACGTAGGGGATTTGATGATTTGTAGGGGATGTAGGGTTTTTGACAATTTTCAGAAATATTCGTAATTTTCCAAGGAAATACCGATTATATTCGCCTATTTTGTCCATCGCCGAGGAAGAAATTGTGATCAATATTTTGCATTTCTAAGGTTTATTTTTAGGGAAACCATACCTTCGTAGGAAAAAGTCGATTTTGTAGGAGAAAACATAGGTTCGTATGGGGAAATATGGTTAAGTAGGCGTAGGGAAAAGTGTGTCCGTAGGGGAAAATACGCATGCGGCGTAGGGGGAAATCAAATTTTGAGTGGCACCTGGTGTTCAACCAGTTTATTATGATGCTATCGATTTAATTACTTGTAAAGAAGAGGGAATTTGTGATGGCTTAAAACAGGTTCAGAGAAAGACAGGGTTCCCAGCATTTCGAGAAAACAAATTCCCTGATTTTTCCCTGATGAATTCTCAAAATTCCATGATGATTATTTCAACTTATTTCCAGTTTCACCATAACCAGTCATCCAATGGATTTGTTTTGATACAGTGTTTCCACTCTTCCGGCAATTCGGGAAATTCCGGGAAATTTCAACTTTTTCGGAGAGGTTCGGGAATGAAATAATTCAAGGAAATTCCAGGAAATTCCATAATTCCAGAAATCCAGGAATAATTAAGGAAATTGAAAAAAAAGAAGGCTAAATACGAAATAAAATATTTTTAGATTCTATAAACAATGAAGAAAAAAACGAACAAAAATCCCTCATCATGGCTCACTCTCGGTCTATATCTCTGTACTGTTCTGAGATTCGGAGTTTTTCCGAGTTATTTCTATAGGTATACGTACGTTACGGCTCTGCCAGTGCGTGCATTGCCATGCAGTCGTGGCCTTTCGTAGGATTTGAGTCGATTGACCTGATTGACTAAAATTTTGGCTGGCATGCCTCGGCTGCCAATGAGAGCATCAGTTCTAATGAAGGCTAACGTTAACTGTTTACTGCTGCTGCCAACCGAAAGTTTGTGTGAAACGACGTTAAGGTAATCGCGTTTCTTTCCGGAATATTTTTTTTGCGCTTTTCATTTCATCAATGAAGGTC
>JZLH01S0007614.1:15051-25151 GCA_001188425.1 Eucidaris tribuloides
AGTAAGATGTCTGGGTTTCATCCCCCTTTAATGCTACAGCTGTGGGTTTGGCTGGCTCCAGCAGCCAGCTGTAGGACTGCCATCCACCAAGGTATTTACATACATTCTGTAGGGGTTTTTTGATTGGCATGTGTGGGAAAAATGAAAGAAAACATGCAGGAAATGGCCCCTTTTCAGCTTAAAAAATTCAAAAAGTCCCTACCGTGGAGGGGGACACCACCCCCCCCCCATCACTCTCACACGCCCTCGCGCGCTTGGCACGCTCGGAGGGCACTACGTGCCCTAAGGTAACACAAACTGAATTCCTAATTTTCTTCATCTAATTTGGCAGGTATGCTAGAACAAGTAGAAGGAAAACCTTACAGACAAGAAACACAGACTTAAAATTCCCAACTGATGTAATTTTGATTTTGTCTCTGTTTTACAGAAAGATCTGGTGCTTCCCTTGGCTGTGATGTTAGGAGTAGGAGACGGTGATGTGGTCTTACAGAGAATCACTCACACTAATACCAACATGTGAGTTATCTACTACTACTTAAAATAAATGAATATGAGTAGTCTACCAATTACTAATGATACATTTTTGTCTTGCCCATCGGAGGTGAAGGCAAGACTAAGGAATCCAAATGGCGTCGGTCCGTCCGTCGTCTGATGTCTGTCGTCCGGCGTCCGGCGCCCGTCACAAATGTTAAAGTTTATGTGCAAGAGTCTCTCATGACACATAACTTGGCAACCATTGGTCCAATGGTGACCAAACTTGGGTGGTAGATGCCCTAGGGGGACCTTCATGGTTTGTTGCTGTCGGATGTCACATGGCAAGGTCAAAGGTCATTTGAGGTCAACGTAAAAGTTTACATACAAGAGCGCTCTTGTGACACATAACTTGGCAACCGTTGGTTCAATGGCGCAAACTTGAGTGATAGATGCACTAGGGGTACTATCATGTTGTGGTGCGGTCGGAGGTCACATGGTGAGGTCAAAGGTCATTTGAGGTCAACGTTAAAGTTTACGTGCAAGACTCTCTTGTGACACATAACTTGGCATTCATTGGTCTAATAGTGACCAACCTTGAGTGGTAGATGCACTAGGGATACCATCATGTTGTGGTGCGGTCTGAGGTCACATGGTAAGGTCAATGGTCATTTGAGGTCAATGTTAAAGTTTACCTGTAAGACTCTCTTGTGACACATAACTCGGCATTCATTCGTCTAATGGTGACCAAACTTGGGTGGTAGATGCACTTGGGATACCATCATGTTGTGGTGCTGTTAGAGGTCACATGATGATGTCAAAGGTCATTTGAGGTCAAATGTTAAAGTTTACCTGCAAGACTCTCTTATGAAAAATAACTTTACAACCGCTGCTTCCTTTTTAACTAATCTTGGATTGTAGATGCACTTGGGAGACTTTCATGAGATGTTGCTGTCGAAGGTCACATGGCAATGTCAAAGGTCATTTTAGTTCAAAGTAAAAGTTTACCTGCAAAACTCTCTTATGACACATAACTTGGCAACGGTTGGTCCAATGGCAGCCAAACTTGGGTGATAGATTTACTTAGGGTACCATCATGTTGAGGTGCTGTTGGAGATCACATGGTGAGGTGAGATGTTAAAGGTAAATGACATGATTGGGGGTAGTCCTCAACTTGGGCTGATACTACTCTAGAATCAAGTAAACTATGCAAGGCTTCTCCTGTGAAAATCTTGTAGTCAAACGTTTACTCATTCTAACACAAACAATCGGATGAGGAATTTCAATATGACAATCGATCATGAATGCATTGTTTATTGCATTTCAAACAGTCTAATGCTCGGAATCCGGCCGCCCGCAGATCGCGGCGGGCGTGACTGTAAGTTTGCTTCTCGTACTGAACTGCCCGATGTATTGATTTTGCCTGATGTTACATTACTGAATAATGTTATGTTCAAACATCTTTTTAATTTCAACCGAATCAATACATTGTATCAAAATAGATTTTAATACTTTCAGTTAAATTAAAGTTTTTTTTGTATATTCTTTTCAAAAATTATGGCTGGTCATAATTCAATTTCTTTTATGACCAAAAAAATAATAAAATCTTAATGTCATGAATGGCCATGCCTAATTTATATGATATCATGTGGATTACATTAAATTAATGCTTTGATTCATGTTACAGAAATTAATTTGAACATGTCAATTTCTTGTTTTATTATGCTTACAGAAAAGTTTTTGATTTTCTTTATTTTGTTTAGCAGTTTCCTTTGCATTAATGTTTTTTTTCTTTCCACAGCCTTAGGTCTGAGCCATCGATAAAGATGTTATTGCTGGAGAAATGGAGAACACGGCATTCAACTTTGGGGAAATTATTCTAGCGGACTCCTGTGCAGAAGCTGACGTCCTGCGTAACAAGAGCAAATAAAAAAAACTAAAAAAATAACATGTACAAAATCATTTACAATGTACGGGTACTTACCTGCAAGAGTGATCAAATGTATAAAAGAAAATCGCATATAAAAATTGCAATAACTAAATAAAGACACCAAAACATCACACAAACAAACACAAACATACTCACTAAATAGAGATTTTATAGCAAAATTAAGTATATCAACGAAACTAATAAAATAATTGAAAGTAATGGATAAATGCATAATGATAAATATTTATTTTTACTACATGTTGATCGAGAGTATTGTCTTAATTTGACTTTATTCAATTTAAATGTCTTACTCAGGTTTCTTATTTTGTATTAGAATTGTGTTAGTTTATTTTTTCATCAACAAGATTTCAACATTCGTTATTTCATAAGCAATAACAAGAAGATGAATAAGCCAATTCAAATAAACAATCAAAGAACTGTTAGTAACATGTAAACTAAGGTCTTGGTTGGTAATATGAATAGTTATATTGTACATTTATTTTTAATAATATGTATTGCTCAGAATCTTCATAAATGATTGAAATTATGACTGCATGCAAGATTATGAAAAACTATTTTGAATAAACAAGCCTGCGAACAGATTTCCTCTCTCACCACACAATTGTCAAGAATGAAAACATTTTGGTATGAACTTCCTTTAATCCACTTCGTGTATCGTAATTACATCTCAGTGAAAAAAATAAGATGAAGAAGGAAAAGTATCAATGATTGATTTCTTTCTAGGTGTTGACTAACTTTGTTTAGAGATAAGAAAAGACGTTTGAATTTGTTGAGAGGAATCCCACCCTTGGTTTGTACTCGAGATGTGTAGCCATGATTACGACATACTTGCGATGTCTACATAGAATCTCTTAAAATTTCTGGGCCTTTGCTTGAGACTCCTCATTTTGACTTCAGATTGATTACTGGCAAGTTAGTCTTACGTGTGTGACCAATGTGAGTTCATGTGGATGTGATATCTGGCAGTAAAAATTGAGGGCCTCCACAAATGTTGGAACACTGAATCCATGAAACAACTTATTGTCGATTATATTTGTTTGCCGTGGAGAGTAGAATGGCGGAAACTCCTTTGTATTTCATTACACAGCCAGCCAGCACTCCAAGTCCGGTCAAGACTCCAGGGTTTCGGGTAACTTTTTATTTTACATTTTATTCGCAAATATTTTGATAATGTCTGTCTTGCATCGGTACTCTGGTGTGACGTCTTCTTTTGCTCCTGGTAAAGTGTAAGAAACATAAATGAATCATAAATTAGAATTATTAATAAAACTTCACAATCTTTCATGGAAAAATGAAAAAAAAAAAAACTCAAAAGTAGACAAGTCTTTATAAAAGATTTGACAATCAAATTGTTATTTATACATTTAAATTAATTAAATTGATTGTTTTGCTAATGTACAAACAAAATGAGAATCAAACAAGAAATGGCAAACAAAATTAATGGGGCCAAACAATTTTGCAGTTTTCTCAGTCAGAATAATCATAATAGATTAAATAAAACTAAATTAAACTTCACAAATCTAAACCCCGTAATAAAAAAAATAGAAGACTAGACACCAATTTAAAATACAACTTAAGCAGTGAAAACATACAAAGTATATTTAACGTTTAAATCATAGCAAATAAAATTCATTGTCGAGTAATTGATGTTTTTGATGTATACAAAACAAATGAGGAATCACAAGAAATGTGAAACAAAACTTATGGACAAAACAATATTGCAGTTTTCCCATTCAAAATGAATTAAAACTTATGTGTGAACGAAATAGTATAGTGAAATAACTTTTCAACGAATTCATTGATTTAACTGGATCAATCAAATAAAAAGTTTAATTTGGTTCGCTCGCGACTTGGTAAAGGAAACATGTTATATCACACGGCCCGTACCCCCGTGAAGACTTTACACACGCGGACTAGGCGCGCGGTTGAGTTGCATAGCAGACGCAACGCGCCGCGGAAACCTTGCAAGCACACGGGATTCATGGCTGAGAACAGTCATTCTTTCGGCCAACGGGGTTGTGCATGGGTTCCGCCTGCAAGTGATATCGCTTTTTGCTTCGCCAACTTGAGTTATGCGGTTAAAATGCGGGTAAAATGTACAACAATAATGCAGCTCAGAGTCTCTTTCGTTTTTTATTTCACCATGATATTATTTCTATCAGGCGTGCACTCTTATTTATCTACAGACGTAAATTCATGGAAAACAGCGACAATATGCAACAATTTGGTACAACCGGACAATTATCGTGATAAATTGACCAAATTGACTTTTCCGTCGCGTGAAAACAAACCAAGTGTTCGTTATAATTCGTTTGATGTGTTTTCAAGCCATTAATCGTATAAAATCGTCATACATACGGGTGAGGTATACAACACAAATAGCTTTGAGAAGAACAACTTGCATAGGCGATGGAGTCAAATTTGCGCCGAACATGTCGCAATTTTCTCGCATAGCCGAAATTCGCACCATTAGGCAAACGCCCTCTCGTGAGTGCCGTGGGCGTACCTGCCCCTGGTGTAAACCACAAAACGTATTTCGTTGAGAAATTTAAGAATCGGGAAACAGACAACTTATTGAAAACAGGACAGGCGAATAATTTTTTTATTTGTTTGTTTTTTAAGCGTGGCGGACTGCTCGCTGTCCAATTGTACGCGTGGCGCAAATCGATTATGAAATTTACGCGTGGCGGCCGCCAGCGTAAACGGTGTCCCCTGGCGAGACTCGCTGATTACAGAGAGAGACAAATGAAAAGTATTAATCGCATTTCACCGCGCTCGTGAATAATCCCTTCATTTAAATAATATTTATTGTCACCACAGTACATCAGAAAACAGCAATCAAACTGCTTCAAATTGTAAGTGACAAATATATGTCTGAATTAATGGAGAGCATACTAGTGGTATGTAGGAACATGTTGGGGTCCACCCCCCCCCCACATTTATACATTTGAGTAATTTCTCAAAAATTGCGAAGTTTCAGAGTCGAGGAATTTTCAGGGGCATTGATAGATCATATAGGTGTATCTTTAAAAACAGAATTACAAAGGAATTTTATTTTTTACCAATGGATTTACTGAAACTATACTTGGCTTTAACCCATTTGAGATGATTTGTTTCACTTAACACACATTTTCATTAGACTTCAAACTGGAGATATCTTGTACTTTTAGTCTCCAAAGGGTTAAGAATTTTAAAAGTATTCTTCTGATGTCTGAAGCCTTCTCCAGAATAAATTTCTTGGAGATTGCAGTGCTTGCACATGAGTTCTACTACATGTACCTTGAGGGTGTTTAAAATTTCTCCTCCTCTTCATCAATCCCAACTTGTTGTCTCTGGTCCAGATCATCTTTGATGAAAATATCCATCCTTTACTGAACAGAACAAGGTGAGTTCTCTTGTTAGCAAGTTCTATTGTTTGCCATATTTACATGGCTTTAATTTCGGGTGACCAATTTCTGGGAGGAATGCCACAAGAAAGGTTTTTATTTTGACACAAATGCGAAGGAACAATACCCATACCACTGACTCCTCAATAGGGAAGGTCCACAATGATCCATGTTGATTTTAATAAAGATTCAAGAGTTTTAAGATTATATTGTCATGCAAAACAAAGCATGAATTGACATACAGTCGATCATAATAAAAAATGCGACAAAAAAATCGTTTTAAATCAAATCTCAGAGTTACAGAGCATAAAATCAATGACCAAAATCGATTCATGTACACAAACATTGTCAAAACACAGGGGAACATATTACACATTTAAAGTTATGCATGGCATAAACGTTAATTAGGCGACATGTATAAATTACAACATACAGCTGTTACATACACAGAGCCCTCCCCACCAAAAAACAAACAAATACAAGAGGTCTACTTCTTTGCAAGAAAGAGAAAGAAACTAGAAATAGGAAAACAGGAAGGGATACAAGGAAAGAAGGAAAATAAAGAAGGAAGAGAGGTTTATGAAAGAAGAGGAGAAAATAAAAGAGAAAGAAGAAAAAAGAAAGATTAAAAGGAAATGAAACTGGGGAGGGAGGAAGAAACAAGAACAAAAACAAGAATTTAGAGAAAGTGGAAGAAATGGAAGAAAAGAAAAGACAGTAATTTAATCTGTTTACATTGGAAAAACACATAAATAAAAGTAATTCCGCACACTCATATACACAAACATAACACACACATGCTATACCAGAAATTTGGCATCATTAAAAAAAAAATTATTTACTGAAGATAAGTAAGCCCCCTTTGCCATTACACTTCCATGCTGCCGTTGCACTAATTTGTCATGAGAGTCCAGTATTAACCTGCCCACATGTAGGAAGATCATTTGTTGCACCTTGAGTCGAGAAAGTGGCAATTATTTATCCAAGAAGAATGCTACACAAAAAAAATGTCACATTCGTTATCTTGCACATGCCTTAAAATGTTGCATGCATTCATAACTTGTATTTAGAAGAAGTAATATGTGGATACACATTGTTAAAGAACACCAACGTCAGCTCTGTAACAAAAATGAGACGAACCTATACTGTAATTAATGAGGGTTTGGCCGAAGAGTCCATCACGGAATAACAGAGTATAATTTTTTAAAGTGTTGTAATTTTGTGATGGTCACATGCTGTGGCAGCTTTCCATATTTTAAAGTGTGAAAGATCGTTACAGAAATCGATAGCGGTCTTTTCTAGGTGCATGGTTTTTTACATCTACTAACACTAATGTATTGCGACGTAAAATTGGAATGTACGTTGTATACTGTCAAACGTTTCTTCAAACTCAAAAGGAATAATCATGCGGAAAATGATATAGAACTACTAGAAGACATTGAAATAAAATGAAACACACGAAGTCTAGGTAGTGCTTTGTTTAATCCTGGGCTTTCCTTGCCTGACCAAAAAAAACAAATTTTAAAAATTTCAAATATTAACCTATCTGGCCGGGGGGGGGGGGGGGGGGGGGGGCTAAATTAAAATAGCCCGCCCCCCCCCCCCCCGACAAGTTTCGATGACCATTTCGCCTGTGCAACAATTTTTTGACCGCTCGCTGACTATTTACTTGCAAGTCTTTACGCATCTTTTGAGGACCAAATTCGCGACGTTCGGATTACGCAACTTTCGTACTTTGCATGTCACGACCAAAAATCGCCCTTCAAAACCGACATCGTTGTGTTTATTTTCAAATGCAAATTTGTGTTTTCAGCCCAAATTTCATAAATGTATGATTATTTACTGATTGAATTAAACGTAACTTTTATGCTTGTTATGATCGCCAAAATTTTGTCCCCGACAAATATTCATCCAAAAACAATAAAAAAACCAAAAGGTCGAAAAAAAACATACGAAATACCATAAGAAATTCATTGAAACAATAAAAATACATAAGAAATTATTTCTGATTCAGCTCATTTTTTGATAGTTATTGTTAGATAATGGTCAAAAGGAATGTTATTACAAAAATTAGCATTTCTGGTGAGTTGTTTAAAGTGATTCTAGGCAAAATATGATTTCTATACATAAATTTGATAATTATATTACTTAAAAAATAGAAGATAATTATTTTTCAAATAATCTAACTATACAGTCTTTGGCAGATTTCATCGGCTCTATGCACGTGCAATTCCACGGCCAGGATCTGTAAGGAGGCGCCAATTAGCCCCCCCGCCCCCCCCCCCCCCCCCGGCTATACAATTTCAAAAAGCCCGGGCTTAATTAGGGTTAAATTAATAAGAATAAATGACCAATAACAAATAGGGAAACTGGAGAATCAAGTTAAAATGAAATTGCCCAATGTCATTAACTTCTAAGAAGAAAAAAGTGAGTTACATGTAGGAAGGAATAACGGGGGTTTACGTGATAATGAGGCTAACAGAACAAGGTGTAGGATGGAATGCATCCTGATGAATATGGACATCATGGAATGGAAGGTGATGGAGAAATATGGAATGACAGTAATGAATGGCAACCTCAATAGCTGACAAAAACTCCATACTAAATACCATTTGAACTGATACAAATTAACTTAATTTTTAAGTTAAATGCTACTGCTGTGGGTTTGGCTGCTTCCAGCAGCAGCGTAGGACTGCCCATCAACCAAGGATATTTACAGACATTCTGTAGGGGTTTTTTTGATTGGCATGTGTGGTGAACTGAAAGAAAAACACTGCAGGGAATGGCCCTTTTCAGCTTTAAAAAATTCAAAAAGTCCTAGTGGAGGGGGACACCCCTCCCTCACTCTCCACATGCCCTCGTTGCGCTTGGCACGCCTCGGAGGGCACTTACGTGCCTAAGGTAACACAAATGGATTCCTAATTTCGTCATCAAATTTGGCAGGTCTATGACATAGAGGAAAACCTTACAGCAAGAAAACACAGGCTTTAAATCCCACAATGATGTAATTTGATTTCTTGTCTCTGTTTTACAGAAAGATCTAGGTGCTTCCTTTGGCTGTGATGTTATGAGTAGGAGACGGTGATGATGGTTCTTACAGAGAATCACTCACACTGAATGTGTACCAACATTGGTTATGTAAACTACTACTTAAAATAAATGATATGATAGTTACAATTATACTAATCGCATACTATTTTGTCTTGGCTCGGGAGGTGAAGGCGCAGATAAGAGAATCCCAAAATGGCGTCGCGTCCGTCATCGTCCTGATGTCTGTCGTCGCGTCCGGCGTCCGTCACAACTGTAAAGTTATGTGCAAGACGTCTCTCATGACACATACTTCCCAACCAATTCGTCCAATGGTGACCAAATCTTGGGTGGTAGATGCCCTAGGGGGAGCCTCATGGTTTGTTGCTGTCGGATGTTCACATGGCAAGGTCAAAGGTATTGAAGGTCAAGTAAATGGTTTATCATATAAGAAGCCTCTCCTGTGGACACATAATGGCATACGTTGGTTCAATGGCCGACCAAACTGAGTGATAGATGCACTAGGGGACTATCAATGTGTGTGGTGCAGCGGATGGTCACATGGTGAGGTCAAAGGTCAATTTTGAGTTGTCATACGTTAAAGTTTACTGTGAAGACTCTCTTGTGGACACATTAACTTGGCATTCTTTCGGTCTAATGGTGACACCTTGGGGTAGATGCACTAGAAGGGGATACCACTCATTTGTTGATGGTGCAGTCTGGAGGTTACATGGTGAGTCAAAGGATCATTTTTAGTTCAAAGTAAAAGTTTAATACAAGAGCTCTCTTGTGACACATAATTGCAACCGTTGGTTCAATCGGCCCGACCAAACTTGAGTGAAGCATGCACTAGGGGTCTACTCATGTTGTGGTGCAGTCGGAGGTCAGCATGTGTGAGGTCAAAAGAGTCATTTGAGTTCAACGTTAAGTTTACGTAGCCAAGACCTCTCTTGTGACACATAACTTGGCCATCAGTTGGTCAATGATGAACAAACTTGGGTGATTAGATGCACTATGGATACCATCATGTTGTGTGTCGTCGAGGTCACATGGATGATGTCAATGAGTCATTTGAGTCAAATATGTTAAAGTTTACTCTGCCAAGGACTCTTCTTATGAAAATAATTTACAACCGCTGCTTTTTACTAAACTTGGATTGTAGATTGCACTTGGGAGATTCAATGGGATTGTTGTGTCGAAGGTCAACGGCATGTCAAGGTCAGTTTAGTTCAAAGTAAAAGTACATCAAGAGCTCTCTTGTGAAC
>JZLH01S0007614.1:31946-49328 GCA_001188425.1 Eucidaris tribuloides
TGTTGAGAGAGATAATTCAGTAGGATGTCTGGTTTCATCCCCTGTTAATGCTACAGCTGTGGGCAGTTTGGGCTGGCTCCAGCAGCAGCTGTAGGACTGCCATCACAAGTATTTACCATACATTCTGTAGGGTTTTTGATTGGCATGTGTGGAAAATGAAAGAAAACATGCAGGAAATGGCCCTTTTCAGCTTAAAAATCAAAAAGTCACCTACCGTGGAGGGGGAACCCACCCCCCCCATCACTCTCACCGCCTGCGCGCTGCTTCGCCGCTCGGAGGGCACTACGTGCCTAAGGTAACACAAACTGAATTCCTAATTTCTTCATCTAATTGGCAGGTATGCTAGAACAAGTAGAAGGAAACCTTACAGACAAGAAACACAGACTTAAAATTCCCAACTGATGTAATTTTGATTTTTGTCTCTGTTTTACAGAAAGATCTGGTGCTTCCTTGGCTGTGATGTTAGAGTAGAGACGTGATGTGGTCTTACAGAGAATCACTCACACTAATACCAACATGTGAGTTATCTTACTACTACTTAAAATAAATGAATATGAGTAGTCTACCAATTACTAATGATACATTTTTGTCTTTGCATCGGAGGTGAAGGCAAGACTGAAGAATCCAAATGGCGTCGGTCGCTCGTCGTCTGATGTCTGTCGTCCGGCGTCCGGCGCCGTCACAAATGTTAAAGTTTATGTGCAAGAGTCTCTCATGACACATAACTTGGCAACCATTGGTCCAATGGTGACCAAACTTGGGTGGTAGATGCCCTAGGGGGACCTCATGGTTTGTTGCTGTCGGATGTCACATGGCAAGGTCAAAGGTCATTTTGAGTCAAGTAAAAGTTTACATACAGAGCGCTCTTGTGACAACATAACTTGGCAACGTTGGTTCAATGGCGACCAAATCTGAGTGATAGATGCACTAGGGGTACTATCATGTTTGTGGCGGTCGGAGTCACATGTGAGTCAAAGGTCATTTGAGGTCAACGTTAAAGTTTACGTGCAAGACTCTCTTGTGACACATAATTGGCATTCATTGGGTCTAATAGTGACCAACCTTGAGTGGTAGATGCACTAGGGATACCATCATGTTGTGTGCGGTCTGAGGTCACATGGTAAGGTCAATGGTCATTTGAGGTCAAGTTAAAGTTTACCTTAAGACTCTCTTGTGACACATAACTCGGCATTCATTCGTCTAATGGTGACCAACTGGGTGGTAGATGCACTTGGGATACCATCATGTTGTGGTGCTGTTAGAGTCACATGATGATGTCAAAGGTCATTGAGGTCAAATGTTAAAGTTTACCTGCAAGACTCTCTTATGAAGAAATAACTTTACAACCGCTGCTTCCTTTTTAACTAATCTTGGATTGTATGCACTTGGGAGACTTTCATGAGATGTTGCTGTCGAAGTCACATGGCAATGTCAAAGTCATTTTAGTTCAAAAGTAAAAGTTTACCTGCAAAACTCTCTTATGACACATAACTTTGGCAACGGTTGTCAATGGCAGCCAAACTTGGTGATAGATTTACTTAGCGTACCATCATGTTGAGGTGCTTGGAATCACATGGTGAGGTGAGATGTTAAAGGTAAATGACATGATTGCGGGTAGTCCTCAACTTGGGCTGATACTACTCTAGAATCAAGTAAACTATGCAAGGCTTCTCCTGTGAAAATCTTGTAGTCAACGTTTACTCATTCTAAACACAAACAAATGTTAATAACAAGTAGCATGGAAACTGCTGTTGTGCTCTCTATGGCGCTTATTTTTATCCTACCCGGCAAAAGATAGATACTCTAGTCTTTATGCTTGATTCTCCTTAAGTAAAACAAATTACAGACAATCCTCCCAGGTGGAGATCCACATCTGCTAGTGAACAGCTGGAATATATTTCAACTCATTTGGTTCTTGAGGCGATTTTCAATGTTCCAATGATGTCACTAACCTTAAGTTTACCTACAGGACTCTCTTATAACATGTAACTTTGCAATGTCGCTCCCTTTTTAACTAAATTGGATTGTAGATCACTTGGGGACCTTCTTGTTATCTTTTCCATCAGAGGTCACATGGTAAGGTCATTTTAGGTAAACGGTTCGCTTTGAATTTCCGGATATTGTGGGGAGGGCCGCAAAAATTAAAGTTGTCGTAATTGTGTTAATATGCATACCAAATTACTTGTTTACTCACAGGGATTCCAAAAATGAGGACGCGACAACCAAAATATCAAAAGGTCAATACACTTTTGATGTCAGGTCAAAATGGTACTTTGACCAATTTTGATGATTTTGGTGTCTACTCAATTTTCCTTCATAATAAATTCAACTATGTACTTTATAAACTGAAAACAAAGGTAAATGACATGATTGGGGGTAGTCCTCAACTTGGGCTGAAACTACTCTAGAATCAAAGTAAACTATGCAAGGATTCTCCTGTGAAAATCTTGTAGTCAAACGTTGACTCATTCTAAAATAAACAATGTCAATATCACTTGTAGCACGGAAACCTGCTGTGTGGTTTTCTATGGGGCTTATTTTTATCGTCCCCGGATAAAACTAAGATACTCCTATGTTTATGCCTGATTCTCCTTAAGTAAACAAATTACAGACAAATCCTCCCAGGTGGGAGATCCACTCGACCTGCTAGTGTATAGTTGGTATATATTTCAACTCATTTGGTTCTTGAGGCATTTTCAAGTGTTCCCAATCATGTCACTTACCTTTAATCTTATCCCTGAAATTTAAAGCGTAGTATAATGTCATGATACAATGATAATGTATGGCATATTGCTACATAGACTTATTGTGACATACCAATTTTTAAAGTTCAAGGTAAAGAATCCAATTTCTCCTTTTATAAAGTACATTGTTGAATAATTACCAATACCTACATGTACAACATGCTAAATCTGTTTCAAATCTAGATATAAGAGAGAACAATCTACACAAATGAATGTGATATTTATAAGAGAGAACAATCTACACAAATGAATGTGACATGCAGAGTTGAACCCACAATTGTTTGTCTGTTGCCCCCACCCAGGTTAAAGGTCATTTTCTATGCCCTGAATGATACCTCTCACACACCTCTCCCTGGTCCTGTGGTGCTGAACAGATTGAAGAGCAAAGGAATCATGTCCCAGAAGGCCCTTCTCAAATATGGTGTCTTGGAGTATGACACCATGGGTAAGTCTTCTGAACTCTTGACCTGCCACTGTCGTAATTTTGTGCCACAAATTGTACCCCTTAAAGACACTATATAACACTGTGGAAGACCCGTTTAAAACATTGTTGAACTTTGCTATCTGACATATCTGACAGTGTTTGAATGGACAAATAAACACCCTAGAACACAAAAGTTTAGACAGTTATGCTGTCTCTAGCACAATATGTGCAGATACAAATTTGGCACATTAATTTCCTATCAGGCGATAGGAAATTCTGCAACACAGCAGTCTATAGGGGAAAGCTGGAATGGTCTCTCAATGATTTTTACTTTTTTAAAGCACTTAATGATCGTTTTAAACTGCAATTTTTTCAGGGCTTCATTTTTAGACCATGTCAGAGACACTGGTAACATGGGGAATCATGCAGCTCAGATTTTTTTAACTGAAAACATTGTTATACAATGCCTTTAATAAACAATGAAACTTATAACTCTTGAACAGTTAGGCTAATTTGCTTGAACTTTGACCACAATGTGGTCGTAATCTGTAGTAATTCACATAGACGTCTGGGTTTCCTTTAAGCCGTATAGAATAACACCTTGTGACTCAAATGATAAAAATAGTAGTGTTGTATCTTTAAGGTTATTTACTATCTGGAAACCGGACTTAAATATCTGAACGGTAACATAAAACAAACAGATTGCCTGTTATAATATTTGTATACGCTGTTGATGTTTGGATAATTCCCTTTGACAAATGAAGAGTTACAACCCTGTGAGCATGCACTTGCCATACACAAGGAGGAAAAAAAAACTACTTACGAAGATGTATGTTCCTCAGACTGACCATTAAACCTTGCCCCTAAATGACCTTCCATTTGCACTAGAGAGCTGAGTGAGATGAACTATTATGAACTTGACACACTTCGCAATAATCAGAATGACAGATTCATAACCGGGTTTACTTTTCAAGGTCGGTGCCCGGTGGGATAACCATACCCATACACCTTTAAAAAATAGGGTACAATTTTTTCCCTCAATGCATCATAGATTGCCTGGGTTGTGTGGTAAATATGGCATTTTGTCGCTGTATCTCAAAACTTTAAATGTTCAGGAGAGATACAGAAATCTGGCTGCTTTAAAGAACCAATGGGAGAGCTGTCATTTTATCTGGTGATTTTTCTGCACTTTTGAGATTCATGATGCATGATATTTGGACTGAGGAAAATCTGGCTGCCTGTCTACAAGATCTCATTTTCATTCAATTTGAAATATGAGGTTTTGTCATCCCCCTTACCGTAGTCATGTACTAGGACACAGCATGTCTTAACCCTAAAAGGACTGGGCTATTTCAGAGGTGTTGAGGACTGGGGGGGGGGGGGGCATGATGCCCCCCCCCCCCAACCGCGCTGAAATTTGGCATGCAGGTTCCTTTCAACATAAAATCTAAGTCTGTTTAGTAATTTTGGGGGAAAAATCAATCTCTACTTAATATGAATTAATTATGCAAATTTATGTATGAAAACACAAGAGTTGCATATAAAACACTCAATTTCACTTGAAATGTTGTAATTTTTTGTAGAAGTGATCTTTGTGACCTTCTTAATTAGTTTTCATTATTTAAAATTGCAAAAGTAAATTTTTTCCTTAAATGTATTTCTTTGTTTTTCAGATTTCTTATGTATTTCTTTATTTTTGTAACTTTTGTTTTTATTGTTTTTTCATGAAATTTACTGCAGACCATTTAAAAACCAAAATTAACTGAAAATTTATTATGAAGGTCAATTATAATAGAAAATGACCTTTTTATGAATTTCAAGATATCGGACAAATTCCGTTGACTTTGTACACAAATAACATAAATGAGCCATTTTTCAGCCATTTTTGGTATGACATTGTCTCAAGAAAAGTCATGGGGCGTCGCGATACTGTACCCGTTTGTTTTGAATTTGGTCTCAAAAGTTGCACAAGACTTCAGAGAAAAAAGTCATAGACTTGTGCGGTATTACCATTGTGCATTTCAAAACAATTGTGCGAAACGTCGAGGGGGGCATCATGGCCCCCCTCCCCAGTCCTTTTAGGGTTAAATGCCTAAATTTTAAGACTGATTTCATTCTGTAATTGTCATAGGTAGTAAAGGTGTATCAATATGGTTATCTGACCAGGCATCGACCTTCAAAAGTAAAACCAGTTATGAATCTGTCATTAAGGTTATATAGAAGTGTGTGTATAAAGTTCATAAGTTCATTTCACTCACCTCTCAAGTGCAGTTGGTATATTATGGAAGGTCATCCAGACTTACTGGGGGAGAAAGTCTGACCTCTATCCAGTGAATTGAAATGCGACGAATGCAGGTCAGTCTGGGGGGCAAGGTTTGATTGTGAGTTGTGTCAGTTAAGATAGGAAGGAATATACATCTTTTCAAGTGTTTTTCCTCCATGTGAACACTAATACTGAAGACATCAACAGCGAATACAATATTATGACAGGCAATCTTGATATAGGTTATTCGAAATCATCCGGATATTGAAACCTGGTTGTTGGGTAGCAAAATAACCTTACTAATACAACTGTAATTGGTAGGCATTTGATTCTGACTTGTTCATTTCAAGGAGAAGGCTTCTATACTACTATTGAGTGACATGTTCAGAATACCATCTATTCATAGGTCGTTTGAAAATGTTGATGTCATGACCTTTTGTGAGTACTCCGTCTTATCTTTATTAGGTAAAGAGCATTCTAATGCCTTTGTTATGTTTACATCCAATTTTCTGTTTGACTTTAGTCTGCCAAAAGAATTGCTCCAACCATGGCCATTGTGATGTCTACACCAAGAAATGCGTCTGTGAAACCTTCTGGATGCAGAATTTCTTCCGGGTCAAATTTGGAGACGGGGAGAGTAATTGTGGTAAGATATTTTTCAAATGTCAGCTATCTTTTTTTACCAACCCAAAAGACATGGAAAGGGGAGAATCAATTCATACCAGAACCAAAGAATATGAATCTATAGCATTTATTTTACAAGCCTTATACTGGTTGCCTGTCCATAAATGAATAATATTTCAAATCGCAATGTTTTAATGATTTGGGTTCAGAATATCTTACTGATTTGCTTACCAAATATGAACGTGGTAGAAATCTAAGATCATGCCCAAAGTATTTATTTGTAGTACCGACTATTGGTACCAATTACTATGGTAAACATAGTTATTGTCATGCTGCACCGTCACTGTGAAACCAGATCCCCTCTCATGTCAAACATGCTGACACAGTGGAAAAGTTTTAAGACATAGGCTAACATTGTCCAGAAACAGTGATTTTCCGTTTAAAAAAATGGTCTTTTCCGTTTCTGGAAACCTGTAATTTCATTTCAACTTGATTTAAAATTGGAAATTCAATTTTGTTAAAGAAAATGTACTCAGCAAAAACATGAATTCTTTTTTGCAAACTTTTCAAGAATTTTAACATGAAAAGTTTAAGAACCAAACCGATTTTCCATTTGAATTTCTGGTAAAATGGAAAATCACTGTCCCTAATTGTTCAGCTTCAATTTCGTAAAAATGTTCAAACTGTGCTTTCTGAGTTACATAGTTGTGGTGAAATGGATTAATAAAACCCTAGAATACAAAAGTTTAGAAAGTTATGCTGCCACTGGGAAGATATGCATACAATAAGCAATTTCCTCTGCTGTAGAGTATAAAAATGCCTAGATCTACATAGGGAAATATGCATGGTGAATCCAGTCGGCCTGAGTACTCACATAGATTTTCACTTTTTTAAAGCACTAAATATTCATTTTGAGATTTAATTTTTTTCAGGGCTTCCGTTTTAGACCGTATCAAAGACACTTAGAGCATGGAGAA
This sequence comes from Eucidaris tribuloides, assembly GCA_001188425.1. NCBI lineage: Eukaryota > Metazoa > Echinodermata > Echinoidea > Cidaroida > Cidaridae > Eucidaris > Eucidaris tribuloides. The sequence continues at coordinate 38,979 of JZLH01S0007614.1, forward strand.
TAATGTAGCTCACAATTTTTGTCTGGCCTACCGAGGTGGAGGGAGACTAAGAGATCACTTTGGTGTCTGTCCGTGACGTTTTCATAAACATAAATAACTCTGTGCTAAATGCTTCAAGTTTAATTAAACCTTGATGGAAAATTGATCATTCAGATTTTCCAATTTAGTTTGTGAAAGTCACCAAAATGTCACAGGTCACTGGCAGAGGTCAGACATTTTTAAAGCACAAGTCTAATTTTGGCTATTTTTTTTATTTGAAAGCTTCATGCCCAAAGGTCATGTCACACTAATAACAGATTCTGATTTTTTTTTTTTTTATTAATTAATGAAAAATCTTTGGGGGAGGGGGGGACCAGGGTTAGGGGACCCCCTCAATATTTTCAATTATATTTTACAGTATAGCATCCAAAGCATTAATAAGGTGTTAAGGTTATATGAATCATACCTCAGCAGAAAGAATAGAGTCTGAAGGACACAGGAGGTCAAAAGTCACTGGCAGGGGTCAACAACGTTTTTGAGCCCAATGTTAAGAAACTGGGCTGAGACACATTTTGGTTATCGCTTTGTTAAAACTGTGGTCATTGTTAGCCTGTGGCTTAAAGTCATCACGTAAAAACCTTCATTTTTAATGGTAATTAATAATATCCAAAAATATGAAATTAAACTGTTTAGAATGTTTGACCTAGATGCCACATTTTTTTCTTCCTGAATATCCTATTTCATTTTTTCAAAGTGCAGAGACACCTGACAAGGGTATTATGCCCTGTTTAAGATCATGATATTATTACTATACCAAGCTACTACTTCATGGCCCATACAACAAGGTTCAAGGTTCTACCACCATTTGACTGCCAAACTGCCCAAATTAAGAACTCATGTTTTCATAACAAAAGATATGTTTCTAGACTAAAATTTCGTGGTGAATTCATTTCTGTAGTCAGAAATGCTTTATATACTTCAGTTTTTTTTAGATATCATAGAATTTATTGGTGTGTGTATGTTGCAATGTAGCTACTGGGCAAATGTCTCTGTTCCAGATCATGCAGCTTTCTTCGTCTCCAGAGTACACTCTTTCTCCAACTTTTTCTTTCTCCAGAGTGACTCACTCGGCCTTAAATCAGGACGCATAAGTCTTAGTCAAAGCAGTAGATATTAGTTTCCTTATCAATATAAGATGCATTAATCTCAATGTGTGGAAGCCAGACTAGGACATATCTGAATTCTCCAAAAAAAATTATTTAAAAAAAAATATGTAGACTTACCATATCAGAAATCTAATCAATTATGGGGAATGATAAGGGGCATAATAGTGATAGTGACAGTTTTGTGTCCTGGGCTGTTTATTTGACGTCCACTCAAACACTATCATGGTCATAAATGTACAATAATAGTGTGTTTTGTGTGTTTTCAGACTGGAGTATCCTGTACGTCATCATTGTTTGTTTCCTGGTGCTGGTCACTCTAGGAGCATTCATCTGGCTACTGACCTGCTGTATTGCCAGGTAAGCATAGGTGTATGGACTTAGCAAGACAACTCACATGGAGCACTACTACTCCCCCGTGGACAACTCCCCAGAGGACCACTCCCCAAGGGAAACTCTGATTTTTAAAGTTGGAAACATTGCAAAACTTCTCTGGGGAGTTATCCTTGTGTGGGGGGAGTTGTCCTTGGGGGGAGTTGTCCTCTGGGGGAGTGGTCCTATGGGGAGCTGTCCACTGGGAAAGGGGTCTTTCCAGGGACCTGTCCTTTGGGGATTTGGCTTCCGGCGGAGTAGTCCTAGATCTGTATAGGTGAGGCTAGATTGACAGGTAAAAGCCATATTCAGGGCCTAAAGGTGTATGGAAGTCCATGTTCTAGGCCTCTTTTGGGGGGCATGTGTGATGAAAAGGAGATAATTGTGAATGATATCCAGCCCTGTTCTTGAAGCGTAGCTGATAACCATTAATATAGATCAATATAGAAGAAATATCACAACTTTCAGCTAATGCCAAGCAAACTGTTCTGTTTTGTATCTCCTTAGATTGAAACGTAACTCTACAAAATCCCTGACTGATCTGATAAGGTATTTGACCTCTTTTAGTTGCTTCTTAACCAAAAACTTTGTGTTCGTCCTCTGTATTGTCTACTTCTGCACAAACCTTGAAATGACTTATTTAAACATAGCTTGAACATCGACTTCAACATGACCTAAAAGTGACTTGCTCACGACTTGCTCATGTCATGCAAATAACACATGACTTGTATATGACTTGTACATGACTTGTATATGATTTACTGATGATTTTTACATACTGTATACGCTATAACATGACCTAACATGACCTAAAAGTGACTTGCTCACGACTTGCTCATGTCATGCAAATAACACATGACTTGTATATGACTTGTACATGACTTGTATATGATTTACTGATGATTTTTACATACTGTATACGCTATAACATGACCTAACATGACCTAAAAGTGACTTGCTCACGACTTGCTCATGTCATGCAAATAACACATGACTTGTATATGACTTGTACATGACTTGTATATGATTTACTGATGATTTTTACATACTGTATACGCTATATATTTCGTGTCCATATATTTTTGCGATTTTGCTTCAAGACGGGGAATTCGCGAGAGTATATTTTCGCGATTTTATTGTATTTGCATTCACTTTGTACGCAAACGTCAGGAGGTGAAAATTTTTGCATTCAGTAAGTCATGAAATTCATGAGAATAAAACCACCATGAAATATTCAGCATATACAGTAATGCACATGACTTTACATGACTTGCACAGGACTTGCTCATGTCTTGGATATGACTTGCTTATGTCTTGCACATGACTTGCACCTGACTTGTACCTGACTTATACCTGACTTGTATCTGACTTGTACCTGACTTGTACCTGACTTGTACCTGATATACACGACTTGTACCCGACTTGCACCCGATTGTACCTGATTTGTACCCGACTTGTACCCGACTTATAACCCAAATTGTACATGACTAGTACATGACTTGTACCTGACTTGTACCCGACTTGTACCCGACTTGTTCCCAACTTGTACCTGACTTGCACATGACTTGAACTTGACTTGTACCTGACTTGTACTTGACTTGTACATGACTTGTACATGACTTGTACCCGACTTGTACCCGACTTGTACCCAACTTGTACCTAACTTGTACCTGTCTTGCACAATGACTTGAACTTGACTTGTACCCGACTTGTACCAGACTTGTACCTGACTTGTACCTGGCTTGTACCCGACTTGTACCTGTCTTGCACAATGACTTGAACTTGACTTGTACCCGACTTGTAACCGACTTGTACCTAACTTGTACCTGTCTTGTACCTGTCTTGCACAATGACTTGAACTTGACTTGTACCCGACTTGTACCTAACTTGTACCTGTCTTGCACAATGACTTGAACTTGACTTGTACCCGACTTGTACCTAACTTGTACCTGCCTTGCACAATGACTTGAACTTGACTTGTACCCGACTTGTACCCGACTTGTACCTGGCTTGTACCCGACTTGTACCTGACTTGTACCTGATTTGTACATGACTTGTCTTATCCCTAAACATACCGGGGGGCCATAATGCCCCCCCCCCCCTCGACAAATTTTGCAATTACGCTGCCGCGCGAAATTTTTTGACCGTGCCGTTCACTGGCTTTTTACTTTCAAGTCTCATGCATCGTTTAAGACCATTTTCGAAAAAAATCGGACATACCGTTACGACGCTGCACGATTTTTCGTACATGCATGCAACTCCAAAATCGCTTAAAAACGTGATTTTGTGTACAAAATCAATGCAAATTGTGTTTTCAGCCAAAAATCATAAATGTATGATTATTTTTACTTTTACTGGCTGAAATGGATTAACCCTAAAAAGCCCAAGCTATTTTTGGCTCTCCGTGGCCCAAGGGGGGGCACATTGTGCCCCCCTTCTCTAAAATCTTTATTTTTTGACCAATCACTCTCAAATTTGGCACACATGCAAAGCAACTCAAACTCTACAAAACGGAACCATCAAAATTTCTCAAGGTCACCATATGGGGGCGCTATTCCCCATAATATAATGAAATACATAGAAAATATGGATTTTGTTGAATATTTAGAAGTTTTTGTCCTTAATATCCCTTGTATACACTCACAAGTGATTAATTTGTCTCTAAATATACAAGATCACATATTTTAAGATAGAAAATAAGTATTTTGAGTAAACTTTGACTGTTTGGAGCTCATATTTTGTGTTACAATACATATAGTGGGAAGATAATGCGCATATGCACAAATTACTATGCACTGTTGGTTGCACTAAAGAGTTAAAATAACCTGAATAAAGGCATTTTTTATCATTCTGGTAAACTTTTTTGATGGAATTGCACTTTGATACATCAAATCTTGTAATCTGATAATTTAAAATTTAAAATAAAGAAAAAAAACAAGAAAAATGAATTTTCAATATTTTTTATTGTCTTTATTGTTTTGGCGCCATTTTAACCTTCAAAAATAAAGAAAAACAAAAGAAATGTATTGAATATGTTTCGAAATAGATGAAACATAGGTTTCATGTCATATTTGAGTCAATAGATATGAAAAACAAGTGGCAGTAACTCTTATATGTAGTAAAAATAGAAGAAAACACCAAAAAATGACACACATGACCTTCAAAATGTGGTTGCCATGGCAACACGATTCCACGGGTAACCCTAAACTATACACCACAAAGTTCACCATAAAATTTTAGGAAAAGTCACCAAGTTTGATCAAATTTCGACCAAAATTGTGGACGTGGCGAAAAAAAATTTGGTAGGGGGGGCACAATGTGCCCCCCCTTGGGCTTTTTAGGGTTAAGTTTATGCTGTTTATTATCGCAAAAGTGTCCCCGACAAAGTTCATCGAAAAAATATTAAAAAACAAAAGGTCAAAAAACAAAGAAATACATAAGAAATTCACAAAACAATAAAATACATGGGAAATTAATTCTGATTCGGCAAATTTTTTTGTTAGATAATTGTTAGAAATGTCAAAATGAATATTTTCACCGAAAATTAGCATTCTACTAGCTATTCGTAACGAGATATAGGCTCAAAATACATACATTTCATACACTTATTTGGCATAATTAATTACTTAAAAATACAAAAAATCAATTTTTTGGCAAAATTTACTATACAGTTTGTAGTTTACATGCCGGTTCTATGCGCCGTGCAAATTTTTGCGGTCGATCGCAACGATCTCGCCTGGAGATCTCAGGCGGGGGCCATATTGCCCCCTCCCCCCCTCCCCCCCCCCCGTGATATAGTAGATCCAGAAAATAGCCCGGTTTGTTATCTGGGTCTAATCAGCATAATTTCTGTCTGCGGCGAGATCTAGGGGGGGTCAAATTGACCCCACCCCCACCCCGCCCCGCCGCCCGCCCGGCTTAAAACCCTGTTTGAATAGCCAGTAGTTGTAAACCATTGGTCATATACGATAGTGCTAATATTTACTAAGATTTGTGATCTCTGATTTACAGTGTCAAATTCCTCCACTCACTGTGTACTCTACACATGGGATAATATAAATATTATGCAGAGCTGGACCTTTGATATTTATGCATATAATTGTGTGTATTCGTTGAAATTCAGCATCTGATCTTAAGAAGATTTATATTCTGTGTTCCAGTAACCTTTCTGACCATTTGTTGGTGCCCATTTATTGTAAACCAACTTTTTGTGGGTTTTTTGGTGATGGGTTTTTATGTGCCAGCCTAATGCCATCGGGTGTATGTGTCATTTTCTGTCTCAAAAGGTGATAAACTGGTATATATTTGCACATCAGCATTAAATGCCATTGATGTTTTCACTGATTCTCTTGTCCCATTTTCACAACACTGTTAAGGTGTATGATGACCAATGTGTTGTTGTCACATTAATGTTTTTGTCCAAATCACTTAAAGGTAAATGACATGATTGGGGGTAGTCCTCAACTCGGGCTGAAACTACTCTAGAATCAAGTAAACTATGCAAGGATTCTCCTGTGAAAATCTTGTAGTCAAACGCTGGCTCATTCTAAAATAACTAATGTCTATATCCCTCATGGCTGGCAAACTTGCTGTGTGGCTGTCTATGGGGCCTATTTTTATCGTACCCTGATAGAATTAGTGTTCATGCTTGATTTTCCTTAAGTAAACAAATTACAGACAAATCCTTCCAGTTGGGAGATCTACTCCAGTTGGTGTATAGTTGTCTATATTTCAACTGATATGGTTCTTGAGGCATTTTCAGGTGTTCCCAATCATGTCACTAACCTTTAATTCTAAATGGTCATTTCATTGGGATGGTGGCAGGGAGAAATAATTGAGAGATCACATTTCAGTGATATAATGGATTCAAGTAATTGTCGGGTTTCCGGAGATTTCCAATATAAATCATTTAATTAGATGCCTGAATCATACCCCCGCCAAGTGAAGTTTGAAGGGGATGTACAGGAATCAGTGTACAGTTGTGAGGGTGGGCGACTGGACGGGCAGGCTATCTTTTGCAAAGAGCTTACAGATCGAACTAATTCCTTAGTTTTTGACCAAACTCATGAGATTTGGTACACACATTTTTCTTGGGTTAAAGATGTGTAAGATACATTTTGAAATGTGTCAGAGTCTTCATTACCATGATAATGACATATTGCAATAAATCAGGTAAAAAATCTTGTATTCTCTGTTTTTGACCAGTGCTGTTGAGATTTATTCAAACATTGGTCTTTGGTCCTTTATTTTTTCATTGTGTCAGAAACTGCATTGCCATGGGAATGGCATGTTATGGCAAAAAGTCGGGGACAGGATGGGGCGGGGGTATTAACCCATTGGAGACGATTTGATTTCACTATAACATGCATTTTCCATAGAACCCAAGACGAGTTAACTCGTACTTAGTCTCCAGCGGGTTAATCACCTTCTGTGATGTAGTTTCATTGGTGACCATGTTTGATGCCACCAAGTTTAAGCCCAAGTTAAGTTTTGGGGATTGGCGGGTTACCACAAGATTTTCAACTATATTTTACATTATAGCATCCAAAGTGTTAATAAGGTGTTAAGGTTATCATTAGAAAGATCACAATCTGATCTTTGTGATGAGGTACCCTCCTTTTAAGAAAGCATTGCAAATTGTCAGGCAATTCAGCAGTTTGTTGCAATTTGATAATGAAATAAAATCGATGTGATTGACATGGATAAGAGTGTCAGGATAAATTTTTAAAGAGTATTACCTATATTTTTCTTGTGTGTTTTGTTTTCTTTTAACAGGAGAAAAAAGAAGGGCAACAAGAAGCGACATCGATACACTCTACTAGATGAGCAAGATGACCACGAATTGATGGATATGTTACCAAAAGTGGGAAATGGTAAGAAATATCATTCAAGACATAGATTAATTCATGCATTAGCTAATAGGTGTACACCTGTCAATGCCTGGACAAACTAATTCTAAAATGCAAAAATGGACATGATTGTGTCATATTTCAATTATGACACTGCATACCAACACTAGGTCAAATTCTGAAGAAGGAGATTCTTAGCTTCACAATGGCAACTCACTACATCTAGAAAATCCTAAACAACTCCAATCATAGAGAGAAAGTACAGTGCATGGCAAGATACTTTTCTTGTCTTGTGTGAACAAAGTTTGGCAGAGACCTAGTAATCACTTTTCCTGTTGGTCTGTTATGAAAATCAGTGTCTGCTTTGTGAATTGCAAATGAATCCTCTGCCAACGCCAGGATTGACCAATTAGCACAAGGCTGCTGCCGGTGCATGCCATGAAAAAAAATTAAGCCGTTTACCGCATGGAGTGATATTAGGACGTCCCCAAGCAGTGAGGAGATCATAATTATTCTACATTTTTTCCCAAGCAAGGTCGCTAGTATTACTCCAATTAAATGCTTGTTAACTGAAGTTATAGCCATAATGGAAATTCCTGAATATAACTAGAGCTGGGCCAAGCTCTAAGTCACCATGATTTGTGAATTATGGCTCCATTTAACCCTGTCTCCATGTGTTTCCACCAATACGTGCTGTTTAACACAACTGGATTTAAACATTTTGTCTCTATCTGTGTTACATTCTTTATATTCTTTCCACCCTTACACGCTATCCCTCCCATCCCTAACATTTCGTTTGTCATCTTCTCCATTTTATTTCTCCTTCTCCTTCCCATTTTCCTCTTCCTCTTCTCCTTATCCTTCTTATACTCCTCTTTTTTCTTCTTATTGTTTTTTCCTTCTTCTGCTTCTTCTTTTTCTTCTTCTTCTTCACTACTCCTCCTCCTCTTTCCCGTTCTTCCCTCCCACGGTCCCACCTCCCATTAGGAAATGTTCTTGATAAGCTAACAAGCAGGAGTGGTGCATCTGAAGGTACATGGTGTCTTTGTGTCGTGGCTTCATGCTCATTCTTAGTGCTTCCAACCTGACACCTGCATGCTTTCAAGCTGTTCCAGTTTTCTATATTTATATACAGCGTGGCCCAAAAAGAATGCTACAGATGCGATTGTTAATTTCTTCAAAATCATTCACAAAATGTCATTGGTGAGTAGTTCAGCGAGTAGAACATTCTTTTTCCAACAATATAATACCATGATCATTGATTTTGAGTAATTCATTTGGGTCCTGCGGCCATTATTCTGAGGCAATGTCGTTTGCCAAATTTGCCAATTTTTCAACAGCGGCGGTCATCAGAACGCCGAGATATTCTCGCGTCTCAGCATGCCATACCAGACAAACCGCAATGACAAAAGGCAGGAATGCCATCGCAAGCTACATCTCCATTGTCATCGCGGTTTGTCTGGTATGGCATGCTGAGACGCGAGAATATTTCGGTATTCTGATGATCGCTGGAGGTTAAAAAATAGCAAATTTGGGGAACAACATTGCCTCCGAAAAATAGCCCTCAGATCCAAACCCCTCAATCAAAATTAATGATCATGGTATCATTTGGTTGGTAAAATAATGTTCTAACCCATGAACTAATCATCAATGACATTTTGTGAATGATTTTGAAGAAATTAACGATCGCATCTGTAGCATTCTTTTTGGGCCACGCTGTGTAATAACAAAGAGGTTGTGTGAGCTCAAATGAGTCCTTTGCCCCCTGGGGCTCTTTTTTAAAAGTTAGTTTGAATTATCGGCAGAAACAGAAGTCAGATTCAGCAAAGAGCAATTATTACATCATCACAATATGTAAATTTAATTGAATATGGTTAGTATGTTTGATGTTTGCTGTTGAAATGTATCAACTTCCCTTCATGACTGCTTTGTTTCTGTGCTATTTGTCACTGCCAGTTGTGTAGTCACTAATGTTATAAGTTATTGGATTCTTGTTCCCAACCTGAACAGCAGACATACCCATTTTATAGTACCAATTTCCTTTTTGTCTCGCCCACAAGAGGTGAAGGCAAGACCAAGGGATCTAAATGTCGTCCGTCTGTTGTCTGTCACAAATTTTAAAGTTAACCCACAAGACTCTCTCATGACACATAACTTGGTAACTGTTGGTCCATTGGCTATCAAACTTGGGTTATACATGCACTAGGGTACCATCATGTTGTGGTGCTGTTGGAGGTCACATGGTGAGGTCAAAGGTCATTTAGGTCAAATGTTAAAAGTTTACCTGCAAGATTCTCTCATGACACATAACTCAACAACTTTTGTTCCACTGGCAATCAAACTTGGGTGATAGATGCACATGGGGTACCCACATGTTGTGGTGCTGTCGGAGGTCACATGGTGAGGTCCAGGGTCATAGACTCTCATTAGACAAATAACTTTGCAAACATCGCTCCCTTTTCAACCAACTTGGGTCATAGATGCACTTGGGGGACCATCAAGTTATAGTGGTGTCGGAGGTCACATGGTACGGTCATTTTAGGTCAAACGTTAACATTTACCTGCAAGACACTCTTATGACACATAACTTGGCACATGTTGCTGCAATGGCAACCAAATTTGGGTGAAAGATGCACTTGGGGTACATTCATGTTATCGTGCTGTCAGAGGTCACATGGTTAGGTCAAAGGTCATTTTAGGTCAAACATTACAGTTAACTTGCAAGACATTCTTGTGACATGAAACTTGGGTTAGGGATGTGTGTGGGGAAACCTTTGTGTTATTTTGGGTGAGACACAATCTTCCTATTGCCTTGATTTTAATTGATAATTACTGATACATGGCGAGAGTTGTTGCCTAATTGCGCAGTAAATTTCTGTTTTGATCGTGCAGTCTGTTATGCCCTCTACATGTATTTGCTTTGAGTTGCAAATCAACAATACAAAACAATCTAAGCATTTTGATTGTCAAACCGCCTTTACATGGAC
>JZLH01S0007614.1:60788-75187 GCA_001188425.1 Eucidaris tribuloides
CCGCGTCAAGATTCTAACAGTTACACAAATATGAAGGGTGAAATCAATTTGATTTTCCTGGTCCAGGAATATCCCAGGTGGCTTCTTCTCCATAAGCCTCCTGGATAAACTCAAGACACCTCTTTGGACCCCCACCCAACTGAACCAGGAACGTCAAATTGATCCCACTCTCCATGTTGTTTGGTGCCACCTCTAGTATCGTAACAGGGCGTAGCAAAGATGTAGCACACAACACCCTGAGGACGGGGCACAGAGTGAGATAGAAGAACCTACCTGAATGTTGATGAGATGTTGTGCAACACAGTAACATGGGTGGTCAGTCGATTTTACATTGTGTCATAGGCATGGCCATGACAGTCTCATTTCTCTTTTTTGTCATACCTCGTATATTCGATAGTAAGAATTACTGCCACATAAATGTACACCTGATCACACAATAATATATTCAAATAGAGTTCATGGTGCCATAGCAGATAATTGGCATTCACTAGCTTGCAAGCAACTCAGAATTATAAAGACGAAAATACTACTAGATTTTAGAACTTTGATTATATAAATACGTGGGTATGGCTTAATGTTATCAACTCTGTCTATATGAATGACGTATGTTTCTTAAATGTTTAAGAAAGCTAGACAATGGTGCAAATGCCAAGTTAATATGCATTCCAAAATATTAGGCAATTTTTTATTCCATAGTAGTGGTATTATCTTATATCTGGCTTGTCCGTGTGGCTGGATTCACCTCACTATAGCCCCATTCAGACAGAAAATAGTGTAGCTGAGGCGGTTCAGAACGGTCTTAAAATACTCTATTAACCCCCTTCAGATAGCACAAAATAGGTGAAGCAGCTACGCCTTTTCGCTGTCGTAAACCATTCACACAGCCACTAGAAAGGTGGAGTCACTACTCGCCTTGCGATACTGGAACAGGAAGTGGATATTATATACGTGCGATTGTCTTTTGTTTGGCTTGGATGTTGGTAAACTCTGCATGCATCACTGCACAAGGAGTAGCAGAGGCGGCTTAACCCTTTCACACAGAAAGTGAAGCTTATCAGCTACTCCTTTTCGCCGGCTCTGAAACACGTAGTGAGGTGTTTCAGAGCGGGCGTACTTAATACTCCTTTTCGCCGGCTTAAACCATTCAGACAGAAAGTGGAGGGGTGGCAGAGCCGACGTATTTGGGCTATCTGAATGGGGTTCAAGTGAGGATTTAGTGGAGCAAACTTTTAGCAACCAGGTGCCCTACCTGATGCCAACCACAGATTTGGGCCTAGACTTTGGTCAACTAAAACCATCATGCAAGGCAGCAAGATTAAAACAAATGTGCTGGATGGCCAGCATATATTGGCTCTCCAGAGCCAATTCCCTTATAGATAGATATTTAATTCTAGCTGCCAGGGTACCCAGCTTCACACCTTATTGGATTTCTACAGGAATCCAATGAGGGCGACAGTTACCAACCCAGCCCTGGGACAGGCAGGACTGGTTACCAGTAGCAACCCAGCCCTGGGACAGGCAGGACTGGTTACCAGTAGCAACCCAGCCCTGGGACAGGCAGGACTGGTTACCAGTAGTAACCCAGCCCTGGGACAGGCAGTATTATATACCTCATATATAGATTCCTCTCATCTGATTGGTTAAAAGTAGAGTCATTAAAATAGCTGGGCCCCTTTTTTCTTACAAGATGACGTCATAATTAACTGTGCCCGGGGCATGGCAATCAACTGTGCCCGGAAAATAATAGGACAGCCTCAACACCGTGTTCATAGATCACTCGTGTGTGCGCGCCCCCTGTACGATGAGCGTTGATTACAGCGTGTTGTAAAAGAGACTGCCTGTCGGGTCGTACATGTTGAATTTGACTTCTCTTCGCACTGACGATCGACCTTGAACCTTCACCATAAATAGCTGTAAATAGTTGTAAATAGCTCGTAGGCCTTGTCAGTTCAGGAAATCTTTTAACCAATCAGATGAGAAGAATCTATATATTCGGTATATAAAACAAATATTCTCTGCTTAATATTCGGGGCACAGTTAAAATTATAGGCCCTCGGTGATGTCAAAACCATGACTATACCCTCGGCTTCACTTCGGGCATAGTCATGGTTTTGACATCACCTTGGGCCTATAATTTTAACCGTGCCCATCATAGCAGTCAATATTTGTATACTGGTTACCAGTAGCAGACCCTCAAAGGAAACCTGACCAGACATAGACCATGGAAAATATGTCGAAATTAATATAATGCAGTAAAACATGCAATAAGATATCAATGTTAACAAACCATGATTACTAATCTTGATTTACATGTATTTATTTGTGTATTTATTGGTATTTAGGATAGTTGCTAGTTTATTACAATCATTTGAGTTCCATGAAAATAACTCATTATATGTGTGTATATAAGAAACAGATTTTTTTCTTTCATTTCTGTTGAAACAAAATACTTCTATTCTTTGTGCAATTATAAATGATACCTTCATGTATATTATATTTCTGTATGTGCATCAAGTTTTGTTGATAAAGATTCTATATGAGTTCTGATTAATGGGTGCTTAGTAAATGTTCATACAGTATGTATTCATTTACACTAGACTCAATAATTCTTTGTATTCAGCAAGCTATTATCCTTGCATTTCTTTTTGTGGGAGATTTTGGTTTAATTTTATGCATCTAGAAGCTTTATGTAACGAGCACATTTAAACCAAATCAAAGGGGCTTGGAGTTCATGCTTTTATGCTGCTAAATTTTTGATTTGTTATTATTCATTTCATTAGTGATCAGCACATCCATGGATCACCATAGATTTCGTCAGAATCGTTATTTATCTTGTTTCTTTCTTTTCGCTATTTTCTTTTAGCAATGTTTCTTAAGAACGACATTGTCAATAATCTTCTAACTTAAAGGCAGGGGATCTCTTTTGCATGCCTAAAAACTAACATTGTGTAAATACTATGGCATTTAGAAGAATTTAGTGGAATTATAGTGACCGTTAGACTCTGATTTGAATTTTTTTCTTGCGAGGAAAAATTCCTACCATAGAACGTACACTAAACGGCTACTGTTTTTCTTTCGCATTTTTGAAATTCTAGGTAATTACTGACTTCCAGATTTCACACACATGCCCTTCATCAATAGCCTGTGGGCATGGGTTATCTTTTCCTGGTCTGCGGGGATGTTTGCAAATGAGATCTACTGCCTTTAAATAGTGTATTCTCATGTCAAGACCTTGACACTAACTCGTCAGCATGGTCCTTAACATCTATGAACCAACTTTTGTCAATGTTACTGGAGTCAAATTAGATGACCAGATTGGGTACTTATAGAGTTCATGTCAAGGGTCAACTATTGCATCTAACCTTGTGTGTGAGAGCATGATAAACACATACACCTGCTCAAATCACCAAACCTTTAAATCTGCATATTTTTGGGCCATTTGAAGAATTTTGCCGCATGTCCCTTTTCTGAGAGAAAAAGTGTGTTTTCAATGATTTTGGATATCTGACAGATTTTCCTATCATTAAAAACTTTTTCCAAACCAAGTGGACCTGAAATAACGCCTACTTGGTTGTAAACCCAGTGTATGCCTGCAATGGAGTCTTAACCCGTTAGCTACAAGATTCTGTAATTCTCCACAGACTTTGTACAGAGCCCATACGGGTTAACCATGCATGTTGAAATCATTCACAACACTTCAGAATGAAAAAAGACCACTACTTTTTATTGCTCATTCTGATAGACTACCATGCATAAATATGACTTTATGCATTACTTTGTGAGCCAAATTGTTGTGATGTCATCTATGATGTCAGGAAAAAAAAATCATGTCTAGTCCATATCTCAAAACTGGACATAAATTAGAAGACCAACTTTGGCAGAAGTGAATTTCAGGACAAGTGTCATCATTTGAACCTAACAATATGCGTGCACATGTCACGATGGACATATCAACATGCGTCAAGTTCTAAAATCATCTTGAATAGATCTATTAGAGCGAAGGATAGCTTGCCATAAAACAGCAAAACGTTAATCATGCCCTTAGGCAATTTATAAAGGACTTCCGTGTGAAATTTGAAGATCGGAAGTTAACTAGATTTTGAAAAACGTGCAAGAAACCAATACGTGTGTAGTGTATGTTCTATGCACACTGTCCCAATTATCACACTTAGGTACTGTATATCATCCAGACCTACAACGTCCATGTAACAATTACCACTACTAACACTAATATTACTGCTGCTATTGCTACTACTACTACTACTACTACTACTACTACTACTACTACTACTACAGTACTATTACTACTACTACTACTACTGCTACTACTAGGAAATCTAGTATAGTTCTGCTACTAATAGTTATTATGTAATGGCATGCTTGGGGATATGTTTCAATGTTCATAACTGTGTTATTTGGAAATATAACGGTATTGTTCACTGCATCACAAATTGTCATGTACATGTACCATTCATTTGAATTCTGTACTAAGAATTAGCAGTACTGACTGAATCATGAACTCAGAAATTGGAGCTTGATGTATGATAGAACTTGTAGTAAAGGAATATTTCATTATTTGATTTCACCACTCTTTCCACCTGAATGAAGTGCAAAGAATTTGTTTAACTTCGTGTGTTTGTGTGAAAGTTACAAGTATAGCAATTATTGTCAGTATTTATTTAATAGATGTTTGATGTTTGTAAAGATGTTTCGTACCTTGAAGTACTGTACAAGAAGAATTTTCCATGTTTGTGTTTGTGTGTTGCATTATGATAATGAGCTTCCACTTTTCCATGTTTCAGACTGTGTGTATATAATCAACCATCTTTTCGCTGATATATCGTAATTATTCTCACTGCAGTTCATGTTTATTTCATTTGTAAATTATGTGTATAACATACCCCCCCCCCCCACCCCACAAAAACTGCAAACTTATCTCTTTCTTTTCAGTGTCGGCATTGATGCTTTGTAGCCAGTGTGGGGTCATTGATCTTTTCAGCCCTGAAGCAAAGGCTCAAGTGAGCTATTGTGATCCCTTTTTGTCTGTTGTCCATCGTGCATCAGTCATAGTTTGTATGTAATTGTGCATAAACTTTTCAAATTTTCATTTTCTTCTTTAAAACTCCTGATTGGATTCTGACATTCCTTGAAAGGAATGATCTTTTTGGGAAGGGGATTCAATTTTTCTCAAATAGTATACCCCTCCCCCTCCCCCATGGGGTCCCTTGCCAGAATCTTGTGTATGGCAAGTGGATGAGAAGTTTTTCAGATGGTTCATGTGGCCCTATTTGGTGTCTACAAGCTTCAAGGGCAAGAAACTATTTAAAATTGAAGAATGTAGAATAAACGTACTGAAGTCACGTAATACTACTTTTGAGAAACAAAGGCTCAAAGTTATCAAATTTGTCTACAGATCACAATTGTTTGAGTTGTACATCCAAACTTGGTGAAGTTGACACAATAAAAGATGAATATGGAACGAAAACAAACATTGCTACACTTGTCAATTTCCAATAATCAATATTGTGGACTTCTTCCACAAAAAACAAGGGTCTCAGGAAAACAACGGCATTTCTCAAAAAAAAAAGGAATGTCAAAAACACTTAATTGTATATATTTTTGGAATGTTCTTCGCAAGACAGACAATTTGATACAGTATGCAATTTGTCAAATTTGGACGTTGTTTTAAATTTGACCTCATTCAACCTTTGACAGGAAGTGACCCCATATCTCATCAACAATGCACAAAATACATGATAAATTATACATTGTCTTAATCCTTGTAACTAGTCGAGTAATTTGAGATACATTTTGAAGAAATTAGACCAGGTTAAAAATTTGACCCCAGTTGACCCCTTCCCTGACTACTACTAGGGAAGGGTCAACTTGACCAAAATTTTGTCAAAAAATTTCCCAGCATGTAACGACTTCAAAACAATCACTATCTCAGTTTCATCAAAATGTGACTTAAGTACTTTTTATTCTACACTCTTCAATTGATGATGTGCACTCTGCGAGCACCACAGAGAGTTGTGTGAAGAGCATTGTGCCCCTGGTCAATTTTGTTTCTTAAATTCCATTTTCCTCGGCATAAATTGTGCTAAACCATGAAAATAAAATGTAAGTTCAATCAACCTAAATCTTCAAAACTGATAATTCGCACAGCAAACAATATAGTGTAACTAGACAAACTTGTTAATTTTCCTCACTCTTGCTGTCAATGATATATCTTTGCTTGGATTGTTGAAGTGTCAAAATTCCATCTTTGGAAATCAACTGGCTCACTCTCATATTGTATGATGTAACAATGTTAGTTACAGTACTGTGTCTTTTTTCCAGTGCCATCCTTGTATTTTAATAAGTATAATTTATAGGTTGTCCAAGATACATTTCAGTTGATATGCACATAATGGGTATAAATAAACCTTAGTACAAATGCCAACTGCTTCTCTTCAGTAGTTGAAATGGAAAAAGTAGTAAAGACTTAGAAAAAATGTGGAATTGTGTATGTTCTGGAGCTTTCTCTCTGTATATGTTGATCTTTAAGTGGAACTAATAGACTGACCAATAATTCCTGTTCTTCTTATTAGGCTGACATCAGCAGGTAGTTGTTGATAATTTCTAGCATGAAATGGTGTGATGTGAGAATCAGCTGGTTGCACAAGTCTTGTTATCATTTGATTGGCAACTTTTCACAGTACAGTATTTCAAAATAAAATTCAGAAAACTAAACGATAAATGTCGTGGTGGTTATTTGTAGTACGTGTGTTTGGGGGAGGAGCTCATTGCGATGATATTTTTCTAAGTGCTTGTAAAGATGAGATTCCCAAGGTTTGTTGTGAACAAAATGTTTGTTGTTTGGTTGTGTGCATGTTTATGTACCAATGTCTTTGTATGTGTAATGATCGACTGAATAAGTAATCAAATGTTCCTTGAAGGAATTAGATCACATGGTGTGGATAAGCAACTAAGCTAAAGATTTTTACGGTTCACCATGTAAAATTAATTTCTTGAGAAATTGTTCGCCCTTAAAATGACTGTTGAGATATAGAGTATATAGTGCGTCCCAGAAAAAAAAACCTTAAACAAAGGCTCATTGTGTGGAAGCAATGGGGCGTATGTTAGTAAAAATAAGTTCACAATCAACTTTGATTAATGCTCTTTCAAATGATACATTAAGCAAACCAATTCACTCATCTATCTCTTGAGTAACATGACTTTAAAAATTTAAAGTGAAAAACCATTTGCTACGTTTGTTGGCTTCAACACTTTGCACTCCATGAAAAGAAAGTTCTAGCGGAGTTCTAGTAATGTCAGAAAAGGACGCTGCTACAGAAATTTGTTGAAGACGTTCCGATGCAACTGCACAAGTGGCTGTAGAACAGGTCGTTGTAGCTGTAGGGGATACAGTCTGCCATGCCTTGGTGTCTGTGGACCCTGTCAAGTTGATGCTTGTGAAAATCCTTACAACAGAACAGTAGGGAGGAGGAATAGGAAGCATCCATGTAGTTATGCTACTTAATTCAACTATCTTTCCCTATTAGTTTCTATATAGTCTAGAGTAAAACTAAAAAAAGGGTATTAAGTGAAAGACGGTCAATTAATTGTGATCACTACAAACAGAACAACTTTTAAGGTACACTCTTGGCAGGATTTGGGCGGACACTTTGGGCGCCGTTTGAGATTTAGGGTGCCCTTATTCGTCGCAATCTTGGTTTTAAGGCTGTTCTATCAATATTTATCATGGAAAATGCAGTGTGTCTCAAAAAAAATTGTGCATGTGAAAAGCGCCCTCTATGGCAATTAGAAAGTACTCTTGTGACATGATGCTTACAGCAACGTCAAGAGCATAGTCTTAGCTTTCAAATACCGTTAATTTTGTTCAATTTGCTGCTCGTCTTAATTTTGAAGTATCTTTATTTAAATAGGAAAGGGTGAAATCACAATTGTGCCACTTTCACTACAATCCCTTGTAAAAGTGACACAATTGTGATTCCACCCTTTTGTGATATATCTCGTGATTAAAATGAGTGAATTGAACAGAACAAATAACAATTGGAAACTAAGGTTTTGCCCTTGACGTTGATGTAAGCGTCATGACACAAGAGTATTTTGTAATTGCCAAAGAGGGCGCTTTTTACTTGCACAATTTTTCAAGACATGCTGCAGTACGTCTCAAAAAATTGTACAAGTGAAAAGCGCCCTCTCTGACAGTTTAAAATAGTCTTGTGACATAATGTTTACATCAACGTCAAGGACAAAGTCTTAGCTTTCAAATGCTATGTTTAATCTATTCAAATTGCTTGTTTTGATTTCGAGATATCTTGTAAACAACAAAAGGGTGGAATCACAATTGTGTCACTTTTACGGGACGAATTGACTGTAGTAAAAGTGGCACATTTGCGATTTTACCTTTTCGTTGTTAACTTACATATCTCAGAATAAATACAAGCAAACTGAACAGAATAATGGCATTTGAAAGCTAAGACTATGCCCTTGATGGTAATGTAAGCATCACGTCACAAAAATGTTCTTCTCTTTACCACAGAGGGCGCTTTCGACTTGCACAATTATTTTTGAGACACACTGTAGTTTCAGTGGATTTGGTCACCTCCATAACATAGAAATAGACACAAACATCACATAATGTAGGCCATTTATTGGCTGTTTTGGATCAATTTTGCGTCAACGGTGGCCATTTTGGGGCCATGTTGGGGGTGGGGCATTGTGAACGCCATCTTGGATTTAAGGCTTTCTCATCACTGCATAACATGTATTCTCTGGATTTGGTCACCTCCATAACATAGAAATAGACACAAACATCACATAATGTAGGCCATTTATTGTTTTTTTTTATTTTTTTTTTTATTCATAAATTCAAGGCCTGGTGGTGCCATCAAATAGATGAAAAGCGGCCATTACATACAATTTTACTACATTACAAGTAATCAATATCTTACTGAAATCATACATGTTAAACTAAAATAACAAATGAGCATTCACTGCAGACTTGATTTGTTTTATGTCAATATTTTATGCCAACGGCTGCCATTTTAGGGGCCAGTTTGAGCGAGCATTGTGGACGTCATCTTAGATTTAAGGGTTTCCAATTAGTAAGCAACATTCATTAACCCCTAAAACACAGAAAAGGACACAAACATCACAAATATTATATTGGCAATTTATTGCTTGTTTAAAAGCAATTTTGCGCCTATACGGCGACCATTTTGGGGGCCATCTTGGGCGCCATCTTGAATTTAAGGCTTTCCCATCACTGAGCAATATGTTGAATAGTTTCGTTTGATTATTTGGTCCCCAAAACATAGAAAAAAGATATAAATATCCCCAATTTAGGCCACGTGCTGCTTGTTTTATGCTGATTTTAAGCCCATGACGGCCAATTTCAAGATTCAAGATAATTTATTGCCTGATTATAAGAATACAGAAATTTGGCCTCCACTGGCATAAATACATAACATAAATACATAAACCACATGACAATAATTATAACAATTATACACAATGATAATCAAATACAGCGTGTCCCAGAAAAATGTCCATCTCGTAGACAAGAGAATGATTACCAAAATCTGATTATATACTCAAATGAATTTACATATTTAGAAAGCTCATTTTATTTTCTAATTTCTGTGAAAATTTCATAGGTCTGGCTTCATTGGTTTTGAATACACAGTCCATTGTAACAGCATAGCTTTTCAGTCCATTCCAAGTTTGCAGTGCTACATCAATGCATCAACCTGAATGGTAATCAGGTGGAAGGATGTGCAGGAGGACAATAAAGGTTTACAAACTGGACATTGAAGGACAAACTTTAAATGAAACACATCCTATGAAAGCAAACATGACCAGTGGAACTGAATTTTGTTTTAAAAAGTGAATGAACTTGACTTTACTTACTTAATAACAACAAGAATACAGTCATTGACATGAAAGTGAAGCATGGAATAATGCATGGTATGTCAGTAGTGTGCATTTCTTTTCCGTAAACTTGGAATAGGCCGGAAAGCACTGCTGTTACATAAGAGCCTGTATATTCAAAACCAATGAAGCGAGACCTTTGAAATTTTCACAGGAACTACAAAATTAAATGGGCTCTCTAAATTTTGGTAATTACATTGTTGTCTACGAGAGGGACATTTTTTCTGGGACACGCTGTATAGAATCAATGCTTACAATCAACGACAGCTACAATAGCGAGGAAGAAAATAGGAGAGAGAAAGTAGAGGAGAGGAAAGAGAAGAATCTTAAAAGACTTAATATCAATAATTTAATGTGCTGTTACCTCCCTTTCCATCTGAGAAAGGAAAAAGAGAGAGAAAGGAGAGAAAGGGAAATGTATAGAAGGGAAGGCGGGCAAGAGCAAGAGTCAGGAGGACGCTCACCGTGGATAAACATAAGAAAAATTAACAGTATGATATTGCACTTACACACACATACATCTGACCCCTTATGCAGTATAGCCTCTAAAAAACAGGCCATATATTTTTTTTTAATTCATTCATCTTTATTGACATACATATGATAAAAATGATGATACACAATAGCCTAGGGTGTTTTTGCGTTTAACAATAAACACAAGGCGTATATACAGATACATAAAGATATATAAAGATACACATTCACATCCACATCAAGAAATTAAAACAGACCGAAAAATACGGATATAAATGTATAAGCCATTTTTGTATGTTTAACATTATTTCGTGGGTACGGAAATGAAATCAAATATGAGTAAATGTACAGGATTTTCTTTTTATGAAATTGCAGTCTTGTATTAAAATCAGGTTAAAAACGAGTTAATTAATTACTTTGATCTGTAACAGACATCCGTTTATATGCCATAACAAATATTCAAACGTTTCAGTATTTATGAGGTAGAGAGTAAATAATCGGTTATTACTAACCCTTATATATTGTAAAGTTTGTAATATTCCAAGTTATCAAATATATTATTATACCATAGAATTCGTCCGTTCGCTTTATATTATCAATTTATTGTTAACGCATGTGAAAAATAGGGGTACATAATATTGTACAATTACATTGCTTAAGTTACCTGAATATGTAGATTTGATTGAACAATTAAAATTTGACAATGATTTATAATCTATTACATATTAAGTATATAAATAAATTCCATAATGTTATTGAACATATTAAAATCCTTAGAAATTTGATTATATTGCAATAAATTTACAAGTCACACTGCACATTATATACATGTAGTCATAAAAAAAAAATCTCTTTGACCCGTTTCTGTCTTGCATGTCTATATATATACATAATTCCAGTTAACATGTCATATAAAGCCAGCAACCAACCAAAACACTGGCATAGTTGTGTCAAAGTTTGTAAATAGACATGAATCCATCCAGCATATTTAAAATTAGAGTAAAAGAGTGTAATTATGTAAACATAATTCATAATTCCAGTAACATGTCATAAAACCAGCAACCAACCAAAAATTGGCATGCTTGTGTATATGCTTGTAAACAGACATAACCCCATCCAGCACGTTTAAAATTTGGAATAAGAGAGTGTAACCATGTAATTATGTAGACGACATTCATTATTCCAGTTAACATGTCATATAAAACCAGCAGGACGCCATCTTGGAAATAACACCTTTCTTAAACTTGGAAATTTACTAGATCTTTAGTATGTTATTTTGGAGGTAAAACCTAACTAAAACCGTAGAAAAGCCTTTTGTATCATGTTTTGTAGGTCAAACCCTAAATTTACCCGTTTCAAGCCCGTCGCACAGTAGTGTAGATATTATAGTTAGTCTCTTATTAGGCGCACGGATTATAGATCTACTGCTGAAAAGCTAAAGACGCGAGGGACACACCCACACCCACAAAGCCTCGTCTAAGGCTATAAGTCCAGTTAAAATAGGCCCGCATCCAACACAAATTGCAAAAGAATTGATTTTACTGCATTTCAGTAAATTCCACTGAACACCACACTAAAAGTCTCCAAAAATCGTAGCCGGGGAAAATAATCTAATTTGCATAATATGGAAAATAATCTAATTTGCATAATATGCAAATTAGCTTTCACTGTACAAGGAAATAAACATTTTCACCAAATTTTGCAGCTAAATGGAAAATTAAAAGAAATTTATTGTCGAGACAGATGTTTTCATAGTCAGGGAACATGATAAGCACATTTCTAAATAAACAATTATACATGTAATTTGATTAGCATAATTTACATAATCGGCTAATTAGCATAGGTTGTAATATGTTGTTTAATGTGAATCCAGAAAGGCAGAAAACATGAAAAATGCAACTTTTCTAGGGTTTTCTATGGCGAGGAATCCATTTATCACACCAGTGTTTATTTTCGAGTAATGCAAATGTCTTAAATGCATAATGAGCATAATGAGCTAATTTGCATAGACATAATAATTCAGTAGATGGTAAAATAAACCATGTAAATGGCCTGGAAAGGTTTTTAATTTTTTTGTTGATTCGTGTTTAAAAAGTGTATTGCAGTATATTTAACTTAGTTTCCACCTTGGCAACCTTGATTTATTATCTTCATTAGCCTTATTAGCATAATCAGCTAATTAGCATAATGTGTTATATGCCGCTGAGCTTCATGCAGAAACCCTAAAAATAAGGATAGCACAACTTTTCTAAGTGTTTTCTAGGACGAGGAATTCATTTATGATGCTAGTTTTAATTTTCGAGTAACGCATGTTTCTTAAATTGCAGAAATTAGCAAAATGAGTTAATTTGCATAAATACAATCATTCAATAGATGGTAACATGATCCATGTACATGACCTGGAAAAGTTGTTAAGTACAAGTTTTGTTGTTGATTCGAGTTTAAGATGGGTATTTGGAGTATATATGATTTGGTTGTCACCTTGGTAAATTTTATCCTAATTAGCCTAATTATCGTAATCAGCTAATTAGCATAATATGTAATATGTTGCTAAAATTTAATGCAGAAATCCTGAAAATAAGGATAACACAACTTGTCAAAGGTTTTCTAGGTCGGGGAATCCATTTATGACGCCAGTTTTTATTTTGCAGTAACGCAAGTTTCTTAAAGAGCAGAATTATGACAATTAGCTAATTAGCATACTTACAATAATTCTGTAGATGGTAACATAAACCATGTACATGCTTTGGAAAAGTTGTTAAGTACATTTTTTTGCAGATTCATGTTTAAGATAGGTATTTGGAGTAATTATAGTTTGGTTGCTACCTTAGCAAACTAGTTCAATTATTTCAATTAGCTTAATTAGCATAAAGATAAAAAAATACTCCATATTTTATTGTTCGAAATAGAAATCAGAAATAGAAATCCTCCAAAAATTAATCTTGCCCAATTGATCGTGGGCCCGGCAGCCACTGAGCAGCGCCAGATCGACGTTGCTCTATCCCTTAAATCGTTGAACGCCAAACAGGGTAGCAGCAACTCCCATCTTTTAACGTATTTTGGTCTAACACGGCCGGGGCTTGAATGGGCTTGAACCCCCGACCTCCCAGTTGTGAGGCGGACGCTCTACCAACTGAGCCAACACAATCGGTAAATATGCAATATGTAATATGTTGCAAAGCTTAATGCAGAAAGCCGCAACACAAGTTTAACGCAAATTTTCAAGGGTTTTCTATGATGAGGAATACATTTATGACACCAGTTTTTATTTTTTGAGTAATCCAGTTGTCGTACAGAGCATAATGAACATAATGAGCTAATTAGCATATATGTACAATGCTTTAGTAGATGGTAAAATACTTACATGTACATGACCGGGAAAAGTTGTTCAAGGGGTACAAGCGTTTTTGACTCATGTTTTTGATGGGTTAACTTAATTGCCACCTTGGTAACCCTTTGCTATTTATATTTGTTAGCCTTATTAACATGATCAGCTAATTAGCATAAAACATTTTTTGCTCAATTACTTTATTAGCTTGATTAGCATAATGAGCTAATTATTATTTTATGTAATATGTTGCACAGCTGAATGCAGAAAGCCGAAACACATGCAAGGATAACACTAATTTCCAAGGAAATCCATTCATTACACCAGTTTTTATTTTCAGATAATGCAAGCGTATTAAATATCAAGTCATGAAATTGTATTAAAGAATATAATTATCATAATGAGCTGTTTAGCATAAAATTTAAATATAATCTAGTAGTTGATATACCACGCGCATTAACTTAGAAATTGTTCACTACAACAATTTTGTTGATTTTGTGTTCTAGATGTCTAGCTTTATTGCCATCTTGGCAACCTCGGGAAATTTGATGGCATGATTAAATTTCAGACTTCTTACATTAAGCTAAGTAGCACATTACATATTCATATTATGTTAGTTAGCTTATTATACTAATTAGGCTAATAAAGATAGATAACC
>JZLH01S0007616.1:1634-13487 GCA_001188425.1 Eucidaris tribuloides
AAAAGAGAAACAGCTGATCTAGGCAATGAATAAATAGAGCAGTTCCGTAGTGAGACCGGCCAAGTTGATGTATGCGTGCTGCAAACCGCATTGTCTTCATTTAATCTGGGTTTGCAATTTGTTAATAAGCCATCATGCATGTATGATAACCCGACAATCTTATCAATTGTAATATCATTGTTTACATGACTAACAAGACCAAGTCAGTATTAGCACAGCCCAAAGAATTCCTATGTATGCCGTTTAGACGACTCAAAAGCATAAGGTCTTATTGCACTAACAATTTAATGCAGTTTCAGCGCTGATAGCTCGATGTAACGACGCAAGTTACAATCGAACAACCCTATGATAGCGACTGATACTGATAATTACTCATGGTAACGTAAGCCAGATGTCAGCCAATGTACTGGGCATCGGCGTGACTTGAAAACTTCACTCTGAATATATAGCTAAATTAGTTCACTCAGTGGTCTCTATGCTTACATAACTGACCACAGAAAACCAAAGTTACATTCCGATCAACGAACCGTTCATGAGTTCATATCGTGGTAACAAGCTCAAATTAGATATCATATTACGGCTTTGTGATCTATGACCTTCTGACCTTTCAACTTAAAAATGTAATGAGTTCAATGCTTTCGCATTATACAGTTCCTACCCCCACCACAGTTTCATAAAATACGGAAACCGATGGTTCTTGACATAACTGCGGTAACGAAAATCGGGCAAAGTTCCTTTGTAAACACACAAACAAAACTACCTCACGCCTCAAAAAGAGTTCACCCTTTTTAGAAATAGAAATGAACATCTTTGGATATATTTTTAAAGTTAGTAGATTTTCTATAAAACATATGTCTGTAACCATTGCCCCGCTTTTTTCTATCTTTATGGAAGCTTTAATTATCCACTGTATTACAACTACTTGCCTAAATATGGAGTTGTATTTTCACCTACATGTAACTAAGAGACATAACTATATCACAAGCGATTTCAGATAAGGCATATTCCCAGACGATCAAAGTGTTTCATTCAAAAGCAGTGGCAAATAAGGCGGGGGTACATGAGTAGCACGTGACCCCGCCCGCCCTCCAACACACACCCAGCACACAAAATCGCTGACAAATAAGAGCACATGATAAGAATGAAGAAAAAAGAAAGAAAGAAAAAGAAAAAGATGAACTGGGGTGAACCGAGCTAGAAATTGGTGTTAGTGACATCTTTGAATTAGAGTATATCCGCATAAGTCCTATATCTTACATGGCAATACAATGTTTTTTATTTCCACAAATATCTCAAATGAGGTAAAGTCAACTCTATCGAGACCTAACATAGTGTTGAAGGGTGAGGCTGAAATATTCTAAAGATTTCATAGTTTATAAGAGAAA
This sequence comes from Eucidaris tribuloides, assembly GCA_001188425.1. Classification (NCBI taxonomy): domain Eukaryota; kingdom Metazoa; phylum Echinodermata; class Echinoidea; order Cidaroida; family Cidaridae; genus Eucidaris; species Eucidaris tribuloides. Next base: position 3,020 of record JZLH01S0007616.1, read on the forward strand.
TATGTACTGCCTTTGAAGCCATTTTTTGTATAATCTGAATAATGTGTGTTTTAAATTTTTTACTAAATATAAATGTAGCTTCGCAGCGCTATTGGATTGCCTTTAATAACACATTGAAATGTTTCGAAATATAGATATACTCTTTTGTGGCATACTTTAAGCCAATTAATGCTACCTCACACCTGTCCTAGGTGCCAAATGGTTAAAAGAAGTGTGGAAGTTTGGTTGTCTGGTCCGGAAAATTTAGAGTTCTATTTTCACAATGTTAAAAATCCTTGAAAAGAGGGGTGTAAGAAACTGGAATAAAAAGTGTCCATATACAGGGTCAAATTTATTTTGTATTACTTGTGAAAGAATACAACAAACAAACACGATTTTCTTTTTGACCTGCAAAGTTTCCCAAAGCCTTTCGCATTGCTGCACCTCACGGAATTGCCTTTTAACCATGATATGCATGCATTCACAATTCCAGTGAAAAATAAACATGAAATATGCAATTTTATATTCTGATACCAAAAAACTGCGCAAACAAATGCTAACATTTTCATTACCCCCTACTAGCTCACCATCCAGCGCTTAAATTTCACCATAGATAATGAAAACACTATTCTGCCGGGTGAGGTGATTGGTGGCCCCCTCCCAAGAGTTGACGCGCGAAGTATTATACGCCGTAATTGTGAGCATGGTTTGCTTGAAATTCACTCTTTGTATAATCTGAAGGTAGAATTTTGTGACGTAAAATTGGGGAGGCAAAGTGGGCAAACATCATACTGCATCACATACGGAACATTTCTGTGTGGTTCCTCGGCAATAGGCCTATACCGTCGCGAGGCCAAGACGGTAATACCGGGGTGTGGCCACTGTTGGCCCACTTTTGCAACTATTATGTCAACAGATGATAGGTGATGAGCCCTAGTGGCTGGCGAGTCATTTAAGGGAATGTGTGCCGACTTTCTGAACAAAAATGTTACTCTAACCAAACCCGGCCACTACTCCAAAAAGACCCAATAAACATTTAACTATCGTGAAAAAATTACTATTCGGTGTTTATTTTGTTATTTTAATTTTTATTTTATTTTGTTTAATTTATTATTCTATTTATTTAATTACTTTAGCTTATTTATCCGCATCTATTAATATTTATGTTATTTTTAGCTCATGGTCATGTGTAATACTAAGGTGATTTTTCTACTTGTGTGTACTTGGGGTGAGTTTGCACCGTCTAGATTCAATGAAGATTATCTATCAATAAGATCGTACGTTTGTTAATGAGTTATCATCTAGTACGACTAAGTTAATATCTCGTATAAATCGTATTAAAAATGAAAGCGATTGTCACATTTTGCCACACAATCATTAAAGATCACATCTGCGGTTGTTTGAAAGTTTTGCATGTCATAATGATTGTTATTTCGTAAATATGCTAATTGGGGAAAATATCCCCGCGGGAAAATACATATATAGTAGACAGATTGCGACGATCGTAGGGGAAATGAACAACAACGCGCAAATTTTCTGGGCCACAAACTACTTAAAAATTGAACACAAATGTTGATTGAATGTTCTATCAGCCTGTCAAGAATTTAAATCCCAATTTTCGCATTCACAAAAGATCTTAAGTTGTTCAAGTAGATTACATGGCATGCATGAAACGCCATCCATAGAGATGCATTATTACCAATGAATTCTATACCAGCATAATGACTATGTTCATGGATTAACTACCCCATAAGAGCCGGCACAATCGTTGCTTGTATCCGTCGCCTATGCACAAACACCCACACCGGTCATCCACGGCGCATTGAACGCCTGTGCTCACTATTGATACCAACGCGAAATTCACGTGAAGTAGCCACCCAGATTTACCGGACGATAAAATGTATTTGTAATCAATTTTGCAAAAAAAAAATGAAATCTATTAGATGTTTCACATCATAATGTTAATAATATCGATTTTGTGGCAGTGATGTGTGACTCGAGTCCGGTCCTTGACTCGAGACCGTATGCTCGAGTTCCCGTTTGTTTGCTGACTCGGTCTCGTGAACTGCGACTCGAAGTGTTCATGACTCGGTCTCGGACCTCGGACTCGGCCATGTGACTCGATGACTTCGGAAACGTCGAGTCGCGCTCGAGACCCGGGCATATTTGGCGGCTATCCAAACTGGATATCTTAGGTTCCTTCGCTAAAATTTCAGAAAATTCACGCACATATTTTTCAAATATATAATCACTCAAGATAAAATTTCAGCCGGAAATGAGGATCAGCACAGTAGCAGTACCACTGCGCTGGACTGTCTCCGTGTTTCTAGTGTTTGCAATGCGTATTAAGGCCTCCGCACAACTACACGACTTTTGTCGTACGACTGCAGTGACTTGCATCCCGAAATAAAAAACAAAGCGTATATTTCGTTACACCCTGATCGGTACGAATATAAGATTTGTTTTTTATTTCGGATCCGAAGTCGGTGGGCAGTCGTACGACAATAAGTCGTTGTAGCTGTGGCGGGTGGCCTTTACACGTGATGTTTGTGTGTGTACATACACACCACTTTAATTGCTGCCCAATCAATTAATGTAAATATTGTTCTTGCTGACAAATTAAAGAATGATGAAGCAAAATTGAAAATTTGTCACTGCGCCACTATATCTATTGAATCATTTCAGATGAAACCAACTTTAGCAGGCACATTGAAAGGATGATAGTACTTTTCAAACTTTTTAAATTATCATGTTACTGTGTGATCTCCAAATTTATTATTTAATTTCTTATAAGATATTCTTTGGTTCAAAAAAAGATTAAATGGTAACTACAAGTTACAGACAGTTTATGTGTGGCTGACTTACACTTTTATGTATTAGGGGCATAGTCACCCCAATCTAGCAAAATGTTTTCTCAATTAGCATTTCCACAGCATTGAAGAGTTTTGTGGGATTTTTGCTAAAGAACAAGGAGGGTGTTGACAAACAAGTGAAAATGTTACTAAGGTGATTGATGCTGCATTTTAAGGACACAGATACCTGCCGCGCTTTCGTAATAAACTACCATGCAATTTAAATCATAAAAGTAACATACCTATTGTCTTGTATATTAATTTTGTGGGTTTGTTATCTTGTTTGGAGAATTTTAGATGATTTGTTGATTCATTTGACGTGAATTCTTAGTAGGTACATGTAGAGTCCCTACAATATTTTGAAGAGAATACTTGTTTATAATTAATTAATATGTAATAGAATGTGCGGACTCGACTCGGACTCGGCTCGGACAGTCCGACTCCGGTCTTGGACTAGACTCGAAGGTTTCAGACTCGACTCGGACTTTTGGACTCGAGACAGGCCTGGAACTCGCGACTTGAGCTCGGACTTCGACTTACTGAGAGCTGCGGACACACGGTTTCTCACTGAATCTTTGTGTTCATGTTAATTTTCCATTCCATCAGGTAAAATATGGTTTGCATCAAACAACGGTCGCAAACGAACCTATACCCAACGCTAGCAATGATTAAAGGCACTATCTGTCACTACGGAAGACTTCCAAGTCGACAATATGTTCGTTTTGGTTAATACGCATGGTGTTAACTTTGAGCAATATGAACACCTTTTGTAAAAATGCAGTAACTTGCCAATTTTGCAAAGACATTATAACAATATAGGAAGTTTCAGTGAAAGATTTTGGTTTCTTCCTGCAAATTTTTTTGAAGAAAGAGTAAAATATCAAATTCCTTAGAAATTCAAGTTTTGAAAAAAAAAATGTAAGAAAAACACGTTTTATTGGCGCCAAAAGTGCCGCAGAAAATCACACTTAATCCAATAAGTGTGGTATACATCTTGTAGAAAATTTAAATACTTTAAAATGATAACCATACTTCAATGCTTATAGAGTCACATTAAACAATTATTTTTAAAAAACTGTTCAATGTAGGTTGCACAAGGCGGCCATTTTGAAAGATGGCCCACATGACCCGTCATTTTGGAAATTTCACGTGGCCCGCGTTATTTTCTAATATGACACCACTGGAGGAAGATCTGTGTAAAATTTGGTGCTTGTATCACAATTTGAACGATTCGACCCGAAATGTGCAGTTATCTGCTCCACTATTACCGATGGTATGAAAGACAATTGTGTTGGGGCAGAGTCCCCTCTTTCTGATGAGGAATAACTCATATAACCTTAACACCTTATTAACCCTTTGGATGCTATAATGTGAAATATAGTCGAAAATCTCAAGGGTTCCCCCCCCCCGAGATTTTTCATTAATTAATAAAAAAAAACGAAAGATATTCAGAATCTGTTATTGGTGTGATATGACCTTTGGGCATAAAGCTTTCAAATAAAAAAAAATCCCCAAAACTAAACTTGGGCTTTAAGGTGATTTCTAGTATCGTATAGCAGGTTTGTGGTATTCCAAAGTACACCCGAGTTGGCAGTAATTACACTTTTTTACATTTTTTTACTCATTTGCTTAATATCCATCACCGTATGTTTTCATCGTTCCCAGACTCAAACAGGTACAGTCACACAAACAAACCCCCCCAAAAGTCTGCAACTCGAATTTGAGCGTTAATATTCTCTCTGGTGTTATAGTATCATTCTTGATATTGATATCATTGAAAAGCCTGTCTATCTCCCTTTACAATGATATGTCATTTGCTATGATTGTGGATTGTTCATGGAATGTGCAAGACAGTTTTAAATAAAGATCCAAGTAAAAGGTGAAACGCTGCAAAATGCATTGTTATCAGCAACAGTTCATTTGCATGGAGAATGGATTGTGTTTAATGATGTTATGGTTTTTAATGAAGTGTTATGTGTTGTTTTCACATCTTGTTTTGAATATGAAATGAGATTAAGTGGGCAATTGTAAAATTATCATTGTGTTTGAGTTTCATTGGGATTCTGGGAATTTTGCAAGGTCCCCTCCATCGATCAACACATGACACTTCACTAAAACCCATCACAACATCATTAAACACAATATACTCTCCATACAAATGCATGCTGAACTGGTGTGCATTTTTTGCAGCTTTTTATTTTTGACTTGGCCCCATCACGAAAATTTAGAAATTTTAAGTTGTAAAACTCGCTCTGTGGTCTATTCTGGCGCTAATTACACCTCTATATTTTTTTATTATGGCAAATGAGGTATTTTAATGATACCAATATCAAGAATTATACCACAGTACCAAGAAAGATATCAAAGCTCAAAGTTGAGTTGCTCAACTTTTTTGAGGAGTTTATATTGTTGAAAGAATACTACATTAAAGGCAGTTCATCTTTTTCCAGTTTTGTCCAATTTAATGATATCATTATCATACACATGCTGGGGGCAATTAGAAATTCGCCTGTAGTAACCAAACAATCGAATTTCTAGTTTTATCCTATACTGCAAACTTAATAAAAGTAAAGATAATTCTGATTTGAAAGCTAACAGGAAAATCATATCCACAAAATAAGCTAAATGCATCGATATGCTTTTCAATACACTCCTGCTCATAATTATGGAATATTTTATTGATACTTAAGTTCTTTCTCCTATATCGTCCAAAATTTTCAAGACAAGTGTATATTTCACAAAAAACAAAAACGCAGCATGTGAAGCAATTTTTGGATTTCATGAGATGACTTAAATTAAAATTAAAGTACGTTTGAGCGCAATAACAATTATATATTTATGTTTTTTTAAATCCACAAAAAATTATGAAAAGGTATTAAATTAAAGTAATTTAAAAAACAACACAGAAAACTGATAAATTTTGATCTAATGTCATTTATCACTAAATTAACATCCGAATAGTGTTTGTTACAAGTCTGATAACGCGCGTAACCACCACGTGACTCAACAACAACAACAACACCGCCATTTATAAACACAGGTTTTAGTGTCGAGTCGGACGCTACAAAATGCTCAAAATTCCCGAAATACTAATACATTATAATTGTTTCACCTGGGGTGAACAAATTTTAATCCCAGACGTACCGTTCACGGAGAAATGGCAACTTCTAAAATGTTTTTCAAGTATTCCATAATTATGAGCATGAGTGTATATCAAGCATTTTAGGCTTTGGTTATATTTAAATATAGCAATTTGTTTAGATTAAATAAGTAAAAATTTGTTTTGTGAGAGTAAAGAATTAAAGATTATTTGGATTCACAAATAAGGGCATAGTCTCATAGCTTTCAAATGTCGTTTATTTTATTCAATTTGCTTATTTCATTCTCGCGATATGTTTAGTTAACCATAAAAGAGCAAAGTCACATTGTATCACTTTTACGAGGGAAGAGCTCTAGGACCCGATGCTCTCGTTGTTAAATAAATGAGCTCGACATTAAAACATGCAACTTTAACAGAACAACGGCATTTGAAAGCTAGCACTGTGCTATTGACGTTGATGTAAGCATTACGATTTTCTTACTGGCAAAGAGGCAGCTTTTCCCTTTTACAATTTTTTGAGACATGCAGTATGCTATACGTATTTTGTCAAGAGTAATACAACGATGCAAGCAAAAACAATTAGACCGGCAGCCCAGAGGGTTTTATTCAAACAATCAAGGTATCAATATCTGACCACACGAGCATGTGTAGAGTAACGAGCTATATACGAGATATCCATTTCTGCCGGGGTCTATCCGTTGCCTTTGGCCCCTGGGGGACCTTAAAGGGGGCCTAAAATTGACTTTATCAAACATTCTAGGTACCACTTGAAATCTTTACCACGAGCTGCGGAATACTCCCCCGAGTACAGAATGGCCCATGCAAGAAAATCTATCCGTTGCCAAGGGCCCGCCAGAAGCCCAAAATGGGCCCCCAAAATTGACTTTATTCAAACATTCTAGGTACCACTTGAAACCTTTACCACGATCTGGGGAATAGTCTCAAGAGTACAGAATGGCCCATGCAAGAAATTCTAACCGTTGCTAAATGCCCGCTAGAAGGCCACCAAATATGGGCTTTTGGGCCAATATTATGCAACAAATTGACTTTATTCAAACATTCTAGGTACCACTTGAAACATTTACCACGAGCTGCGGAATACTCCCCCGAATACAGAATGGCCGATGAAAGAAAATTTATCCGTTGCTAAGGGCCCGCCAGAAGCCCAAAATGGGCCCCTAAAATTGACCTTATTCAAACATTCTAGGTACCACTTGAAACCTTGAAAAAAAGATCTAGAGAATAGTCTCACGAGTACATAATGGCCCATGCAAGAAATTCTATCGGTTGCTAAATGACCGCCAGAAGGCCACTAAATGTGGGCCTTTGGGCCCATATTAAGCAATAAATCGGTGTAAAACTCCTTCTGACCCACCCGAAACGACTAGATATGATTTTCATCTTGTAAACCAAGTTCTGTGAATCAACATGTCTTATAATTATGGCCAAAATGGGCCTGAAATATGGCCCAGATTAAATATCGTTTGTAAAGTCTCCATGAAAATATAGATTTAGGTCAAAATTAACTGCTACCAAAGAAGACATGAAAAGACATACATTAACTACTAATGTAGGCTAACTGCAATAGGGGCACAGCGGAGGTCACTTGATGACAGCGGATCATCTCATTTGCGGTATAGATGACGACTGTTAACAGAAAACGGGACTTAACGTATTCACCTTGCGAGACAGAAAGTGACTGAAATGCCTCGTCCGATTTGTCATTTCTTACAACACCTTAACCAATAATTATTAAAGAAAATACCGCAACATATTATACATTGGGCGATATAATATTTATTTTGATATGAAAATACAAGCTTAAACACAATGATAAATTTCTTCATATATTTTCTACCGATATGCACTTTCCCCCATGCATCCTAACAGCAACTAAAATAGCCTAGAACTATGCAGCATTGATTAATGACGTATTCACTAACATCGTTGATAAAGACAATAATACTAGTCATTTTAATGTATCAAATCTTCTGTCCTTACATTTCAATACATGCAAAAATAACATGTAACATGAAAAAAGTATTAAAAAAAAGATTGCGTTGAGAATATCACAACTTGATATAAAGATTTAGCACACGGAAAATAATTTGGTATATACTCAGAAAATGGTCCGAAAGGGTTTTGATTTTACTTATTTATCTTTTTTATGGGGGACTTAATCTAAAATAAACAAATAAACAAATAAACAGAAAATCAGATCAAGCAAAGAGAGAATCACGCCGAAATTCAAAGATATCACGAGGAATTTTATATTTAAAAAAACTTGCTATAAATTATACAAGCCCTGAATTCGTAAACCAACTGAACAGTCTAAAATCACCATTCGTTACCTAAATAGCACAGAATGGAATTTAAACTCATCCCTACAAGCGAACCGCAAGTCCGCAATACATTACAGAATAATACTATTTTGACACAAAATTAATAAACGCTATCGATATTGGCAAAATAAAATTTAAAAATGCCTTCTTTACTTTCATGGTCAAAACTTAATTGGCATATTTTTTTTTAATATCTTCGAGATCCACTGAATAACAAAATGCGTTTAACCTCACAAACAAAATCGAAATATTCAACGTTCAATTTCTCAAATCCTTTGCAAAACAAAGGTCATCAGAACTTATAGGCCTATAGGGACAATGTGAGGCAGAGGCGTCGATCCTGGGGGGTAGGGGCAGTCGCCCCCATGAAAATATTGGGGGACAAACATATCGATTTGCTCCCACAATAATTTTGACCACTTGAAAAATTCATAATACGCTATGTAAGGATATGTAAAAAAAAAATAATAATAATCCGAAACATGGATCGACGCCCCTGGTGTGAGGTGGCACTTCCGTGTACATTGTATGATTAAGAGGCCGATGTCGGGTGCCCTTAAGTCCCGGGTGGACCATAAACAATGTCAATTCTGAAGGGCGTGGGAATAAACTTAATGAAATATTGGCCCCAAAATACTACTTTTGTACTTCTCATATCAACTTTATGTCAACTCTGAAGTACTGGGACCGAAAAGGCCACCTTAAAATGTGGTGTGTTCTTATTGTGAAGTAGATTATTAATTTTTGTGCCTCTTTCTGTGTATTGTGTGGTAGAAATTAACTTTTTTAAAATGAAATTTCGTTTTTATGTCGAATTTTCATATCACATATTATATTTGATTTGGGCCATGACTAATTTTGTAGGCAGGTTGTCTGGCAGGTTAGCTTATAAACTTGGTATAGATGATAAAATGATAAAATGGCAATAATCGGTTCGGGTAGATCAGAAGGTATTTTACGCCAATTTGATGTGTGATATTAGTGGTCTTCTGGCGGGCATTTTCCATCGGACATTTTTTTCTTGCCTGGGCCATTGGCTGCCTGGCTGGTCTGGAATTAGTTTTACGCGGTACCTCCAGTGTTAAAACCAATGCAATTTTGTGGGCCCATTTTGGGATTTTGGTGGGTACTTAATAGCTTATATATTTTTCTTCGGGTGGGCACATTTTAGAATATATCCCTGCCCATGGTATTGCTTTTGATTGGTACCTAGTAAACACATAAGTAGTGGTGTTTGTATCTATTGCATGTCAGTTTTGTAGTTAGCGTTGTGGGGCCAAATAAGGGCCATATTCAAGTGACCTCCGCTGTGCCCATATTGCAGTTAGCCTACATTTAGTAGTATGTCTTTTCATGTCTTGTTTGGTAGCAGTTAATTTTGACCTAAATCTATGTTTTCATGGAGACTTTACAAACGATATTTAATCTGGGCCATATTTCAGGCCCATTTTGACCATAATATATAATGTTGATTCACAGGTAAGCGGCGGAACTTGGTTTACAAGATGAAAATCCATGTCTAGTCGTTTCGGGCGGGACAGAAGGCGTTTTACACCGATTTATTGCTTAATATGGGCCCAAAGGCCCACATTTAGTGGCCTTCTGGCGGTCATTTAGCAACCGATAGAATTTCTTGCATGGGCCATTATGTACTCGTGAAACTATTCCCTAGATCGTGGTAAAGGTTTCAAGTGGTACCTAGAATGTTTGAATAAGGTCAATTTTGGAGGCCCATTTTGGGCTTCTGGCGGGCCCTTGGCAACGGATAGATTTTCTTGCATGGGCCATTCTGTACTCGGGGGAGTATTCCCTATTCCGCAGCTCGTGGTAAAGGTTTCAAGTGGTACCTAGAATGTTTGAACAAAGTCAATTTATTGCATAATATGGGCCCAAAAGCCCACATTTAGTGGCCTTCTGGCGGGCATTTAGCAACGGTTAGAATTTCTTGCATGGGCCATTCTGTAATCTTGAGACTATTCCCCAGATCGTGGTAAAGGTTTCAAGTGGTACCTAGAATGTTTGAATAAAGTCAATTTTGGGGGCCCATTTTGGGCTTCTGGCGGGCCCGTGGCAACAGATAGATTTTCTTGCATGGGCCATTCTGTACTCGGGGGAGTATTCCGCAGCTCGTGGTAAAGATTTCAAGTGGTACCTAGAATGTTTGAATAAAGTCAATTTTAGGCCCCCTTTAAGGT
>JZLH01S0007621.1:56024-74507 GCA_001188425.1 Eucidaris tribuloides
CGGGATACATAGTCGCCTCCGCCGGGTGCACCGGAAATCAGTATGATTTCTCTTAAGTTGTGCCCGCAGCCACCGTCCAGACAGATTTGGCGCGTATAAAATAGCGGAAAGAGAGAACACAAGGCGCGGGCGACAAAAGCAAAAGAACTTTTAGGACCCACCCTTAACAAAAACCTCCCCCCCCCCCCCCCCGATCGCTGTTTTCAAGATTAGTGTTCACATAGCTTTTTAATGAACGAGTTCGAGAAAGGATAGATTTTGACAGGAGTGTTTTTAAACTCTCCATTGAAAGCGAACTATTTTGTGTTGCTTTTTATTATGAATTTATAATCTTATGTTGAATGTCATCACTAGTATATTGTACCATTTATGTCTGGCTGTGCATTTTTTTTAATGGAAATATGTGGCAATTGAATGTATTTGATTATGAAGAAGTGACCAGAAGAGCAAAAAAACATCGTTACTGCGATTCATCGTGGAATCTTTGCGCTGCATTATTCCGCATGCCAGAGCACAAACACTCCCTTCCACGCTTCCAAAGCCACATCACGGCAATCATCCGATCATCATACATCCAGACACACGGTCCACCAAATGAAACATGGAGATGCAATAAGCAACAGCAGGTTTACCCGAGTAAGTACGCATCCTTTCTAGCATTATTTCAGCAGATTTATTTGTTGTTCCACACATACCGATATGCTTGTGAGACTTGTCTAGAAATATTAGTGTCTTCTATCTCTTCGACAGACCCTTAGTTTGGCGTTCCAAATATCAACTTCGAAATTGGGTTGATCAAGTGATTGGCGTGTAAGCGCAGTCTTCTCTATACTGTATTTTGAAGTTCGTCCCATAGCCAGCAGTCTAGAGCTCAATAATTCTATTACAGTAGGTTCATCTAATGCGAAATTTAAAGCCACGTTTAGCTTTTGGCGATTTTTTTGTTTAATTTGAAAGCCTTTTATGGTCAAGGTCTATATCAAACCAATAAAGATCTGATGTCCTTTTTTTTTTAATTAATACAAAAATCCTCCGGGCGGGGGGGGGGGGACCCGAATTTCGACTCATTTTTAACATATAGCATCCAAGCGTTAATAGGTTTAAAGCTATCTGATATACCTCACAGCCAGAAAAGAATCAGTAGCTCTGTAAAAACTTTCAACTTGCGCTTTAAACCATGATTAACATTGCTGGAGCTTTAAAAAAACTGTCAAACGTTGATATCTGAATACATAATAAACAACAAAAAAGGTATCTACCCCCCCCTTTTTCAAAATACCATAACTTTTAGAAAGGAAACAATTTAGAGCAAAATAATTTAGCAAGGGTGTTCTCTGCACTGCTTGACTAACTTCTGGTGTGAAAAATGTGATGATCTGTAAGTTATGGCATGAGTGAGCTACGTATAAAGGAAAAATGTCACTTTTCAAAGTCAGAAAGGGTCATTTGAGGGATTTGTGAGTGCAGGATTTTGACAAATTCCTGTTTCCTGTGAATGATTAGCGTATTATGTTAATCACCTATCGTTTAACCCGCCTGACAAGACACCTCTTTTGGCACTTTCGCATATTTTACGCTTTAGTGAGCTCAATTTAATAAATTCCATCCTTCCTCAATTTGAAGGTGTAAAATCCATTAAGTTCATTGAAAAAATTGAAATCCGATGTTTTTTCATCAAAATGTATCTTAACATGTTTTTCGAACATAAGAGGTTGTAACCATATCATGGTTCAGTGGGTACACTTTATAAATAAAGCAAAAAAATACCATTATTTACCATTATTTTGGCATACGAGATGACTCCTGTGACTTTTGAAAAGTGGCATTTTTGCCTTCAATGCATGCTCACTCATGCATGGCTTGACGGATTAATCTTATTTTCACACTGAGGTTAGTCAATGAGTGTAGAAATATTCCTGCCAAATTATTTTGCTAAAACTTATTTCATTAAAAAATTATGGTAGTTTGAAAAAAAGGGTAGTTACTATTTTGGTTGTGTTTAGTTTTAGAACAGACAAATATACATCTCAGAACTCAAAATTTTCGACGGGATATGCGGTCACCAGTAACATATGCGCTGGTAAATATCGACATATGAATTAATGTAATGGGGATAAGCAATAACGCAGCAGTATGTTGTGGGGGGGGGGGGACCAACACGGGAATGGTCGTTCATTGATTTTCACTTTTACAAGCACTGAACCCCTTTCAGTTCTTTATTTTAGATATTATCAACGACATAGTACCATTAAGGATCATGAAGCTCGGATATTTCATACTAGCTGGAAATATTGTGAAACGATGAATTTAACCAGAGGCGGCGCCACGGAGGGGGGGGGGGGGGTCGACCGCCCCTATTTTTTAAAAGTAAAGGAAATAACTCGGATTTTCGTGTTTTCATATTTCATATTTCCTTTCATATTTATTCTCATTTCATTGCAACAAAAACATAAGCACAAAATAAATTTATATCTATGCAAATAACGTAAATACGAACATACATAATACAATTTATATACACACACACAAATAAGTGGTAACACATGTCATTTCTATTTAGTGATATGATATAATATTAAATATAAAAGAATGCAATGAATGAAGGAACTTATATTGAAGCATTTAAAAGCTTTTTAAAATTATAAGCCCCATTAATTGTTTATTTATAACTAGACTATTATAACTGTGTTACTAATAATAACAGATAAGTAACTTAGGAAAAAATATACAAAAACAAAGGAAAAAATAAAATAAAACAACAAAATCGGGAAAACAGTATAACGTTAACATAAAGGTCATCGGAGATACACATACAGACTGGTGCCTAGGGTACCTGTGCGTGTGCACGCACTCACACAGAAACGTATGCAGAGACACACGCAAATTCCGAAAATTTCCGAAAATTTCGGCCCCTAAAATTTTTAGAGAGCAACTTTTCCGCTAATCATTTGGCCGTGCAATTTTATTTTGGCCGCGAAAAAATACACAACCCCCCCCCCCCACCTGAGCGACTTTTCGGCTGCTTATTTGGCCGCTAAATTGGCCGTGAAAAATTTTGACGTGATGATTTTCCCGACGGATTTCGCCCCCTAAAATATTAACCCTGGCGCCGCCCTTGCATCAAACAAAGTAAGCATGTGGATGAGATTTCCAAACACACGTGAAAATTCAAGCAAAAACTGTAGCTCGGATATTTTAAACGTGAAATATTATTAAGTGATGCCTTTAACAAAGTAAGCATGCGGAGGAGATTACCACAAACACGTGGAAATTCAAGCAAACACTGTCGGCTATATATTGCAGGCTTATCTGAACAGACGTATCCTTTGAGCGGGTTGAAAATCGGTGATTGAGATAGCGCAGTAAAAGTGCTAATTAAGATATTATAAATGGGCTAGACTATTGTACTTGACGCGTCGCAGAAGACAGAGAGCTGGAGATGTCACTGGCAAATTAACAGGGCGGGTACGAAACCTAGTCTCGCATCCAGAATTGACTATGATTTGTTTAGGACGTTCAACTCTTCTTTTGTCTTAACCAAATCGGTGGCGGATCTTGTACCACTGTACAGGAAGCAGGGTCACACGATAAAAACTATGAGAGTGAATGGTCATTAGATTATGTCAACTCAACACCTTTATAACTATTTTGATAGAGAGCCTGTCGACCAAATCATTTTCATTGTTTTTATTTATCAAACAACGTGGGAGCTTATAAAGTGTCTGGTCTTTCCTCATGTCGACATACAGACTTGTTCTTATATACTCCAGTATCAGTATGTTGACATTGATATCGACATAAAACACTTCATCTTCTTTTGCTTCTTCTTAAGGCTTCTTATTTTTCGTTTTCTCTTCTTCTTCTTCTTCTTCTTCTTCTTCTTCTTCTTCTTTCTTCTTCTTCTTCTCTTCATCTCTTCTTCTTCTTCTTCTTCTTCTTCTACTACTTCTTCATCTTCTTCTTCTTCTTCTTTCTTCTCTTTCTTCTTCATCTTCATCATCATCTTCATCAATCATCCTTCTCTTCTTCTTCTTCTTCTTCTTCTTCTTCTTCTTCTCTCTTCTTCTTCTTCTTCTTCTCTTCTTCTTTTTCTCTTCTTCTCCTACTCTGACCACCCTTCATCATTGTCACCGTTATGTAATGTGATAATTCATATAATTGAATCATTGCTCATCGTACTTACATTCTATTTTGGGGGATATTTGTACATGCCATTCCCCTATATGAAATTAAGGGGGATGCATCACTCCCCCCCCCTATCTACGCAACTGCACCATACCCACCAAGAATGCATATGCCACATTTAAATAATTGGTAGTGTTCATGTATTCCTCTGTCACCGACGTTGTCAAATCATGTCTGGGTGCAAACTCGTCTGTCCTGTTGGTAGGTCATTGCAGGCAGATACGGTCATGTTCGACTGTTGTGCATATTGTTGAACCAGAGTGACAAAACACCTCGACTGTCCTTTTTCTATGTACAGAGTGTTTTGAAAAAAAAAGCGGAACCCAACTTCCAACAAGAATGTATAATCTATTAAAACATAATCATGTTTATCGCCATATATCATCGCAAAAATGATTTATTACTCTTTCATTTGAAACCATTTTTGTCATAATTAAACTTTGAGTTATCGAAAAGCAAACATTCTAAATAGGCAATGTTAAAATTGCTTTGTACACAAGATTTAAATCTATTCATCAACACGGTCACCGATGGTTATTCACCGAAACCTCTCCTTTTGTTCTTTTGTCTTGTCATCCTATTGTTCCTATCGTTCGTAAGCTGTAAATAAATGAACTTGGGGATACTTTTTAAATCAGTTTTTTGCCTGACAGTGCAACTGACCGTTGAACAGTGCGTTTTTCTAGTTTCTCAGTGGCATCGCTCTCGGAATCTGCAGCAAGTTGCTGAGGCTTTTAACCACACTTTCCTGGATCGTGATGCACCCTCAAAATCCACGATTTGGAGAAATGTGAGGAAGTGTGAAATAGAAGGGACGAGTCTTAATCTTAACAAGGGTAATTCTGGTCGAGGAAGGTTATTTAGAACACCACAGACCATCGATGCAGTCCAAGAAATGCTCCACGCCAACGCCATGACTACTTTTTACTCTTGTGCGTAAAGTATTTTTTGCATAACACTTTATAGTAAGTTTTATTCAATCATGCATGACATTATCACAACATATTTGGTATCAAATAAAAGATTATGAATTAGCCGTTTATATTACATACCGCAATAAATGGAATTATGTTCATAAATAAAATATTGTGGGTGGAAGTTGGGTTCCGTTTTTATTTATAAACACCCTTTATTTATTAATTTATTTATTTATCAATTTATTTATTTATTTATTTATCTATCTATCAATTTATCTATTTATTTGTTTTCTATCTATTTATCTAATCATTTTATCTATTTATGCATTTATTGATCCTCAGTATGTTTAATGAGCTTTCAGAATTTCGCTCGTCGTCAAATTAAGAAATAAGTGAATATTGCACTGATCTGTGACCCAAGTGCGTGCACGCAATCGGCAACGCATGAGCAGTTGGCATTTTGACTAGTAAAATGGATTTCTGTGCCGGTTAACGCATTTAAAACGATATTTGAACACATAACTCCGATCCTCCGTAGTCTTCACTGGCTGCCAATAAGAGCTCGCATATATTTTAAAGTTCTCACTCTTGTTTTTAAATGTCTTATACGGAAATGGCCATGACTATTTTAGTAAGCTTATTAAGCAGTATACCAGTCTAATCTCTTCTCTGAAATACGTGTGAATTCCGAGACATTTGTGGATAAAACTGGATATGGATTTTGGAAGTATGGTACCAAAACTATGGAATAATCTCTCCAAAAGCATTAGATCCATCACCGACTTTGATAAATTCAAATCCATGCTTTTTAATAATTTTAGATTAATTTCAATTTCTCATATTTTCACTGTGACATTTACTGTCACACGCATAGAGACTATTATCTATGGTGTTATGTGTCTCTAAGCATTGAATATTATCATTATTCAAACAGTCCTCTGTCAAGACTGCTTGGGACAGCGCCCCTCTTGTGATTCTAATAATAGTGGGGCTCCGTTGTTTCCCACAATGCAACGTATGATACTAGCTTGGTCATATGATTAAATAAGGCATTTTCCCTCTTGCAGTCTTGCAAAAATTAAAGCACGAAAATGTGTCTGTATCTTTAATTAGTTCTTATCCCAAACTGCTCTTTAAAGGCAGGTAATCTCATTTTGTGCCCCTCCCGCGGCACAACAAAACATCACTCTTGGTGTTATGCTATTAACGAATGACCAGTCTGTGAAATCTGAAGCTCAGTAATGACCAAGAATTTGAAAAAATGCACCCAAAAGTAACGTCAATTGGACCACTCCAGCTCCATGGTTAGACTCCGTATGAAGCCCAATAAAGGCCACTCCAGTAGTACTGCACGTATTTCAGTAATAATTTGCACGAAACCTATGCTCAAAATTTGTAATGTTTATTAAAGACGCTATATAAAACTGTGGAAGACCTGTTTAAGAAATTGTCAAACTTTGCCATCTGACATATCTGATAGTGTTTGAATGGACAAACAAACACAAAAGTTTGGACAGTTATGCTGTCACTTGTACAATATGTGCAGTACAAATTGGCACATTAATTTTTTTCTCAGCCGATAGGAAATTCAGGAAAACAACAGTCTATGGCGAAAGCTGGAATGGCCTCTCAATGATTTTCATATTTTTAAAGCACTTAATGATTGTTTTAAACTGCATGTTTTTTTTCAGGGCTTCATTTCAAGACCGTATCAAAGACACTGGTAGCATGGGAAATCATGTAGCTCAGATTTTTTAGACTGGAAACATTGTTATACAATGCCTTTAATACATATTGTGAATAAATTTCATATATCATCCATGATGAACACACATGCACTGTAAGGGTCTGAAAGGAGACTAGTAGAATTTTTGTCAATTTAAAGGCATTGTATAAACATTGTTTCCAGTTAAAAAATCTGAGCTACATGATTCCCCATGCTACCAGTGTCTTTGATAAGGTCTAAAAATGAAGCCCTGAAAAAATTTGTTTCAAAATAATTATTTAGTGCTTTAAAAAAAGTAAAAATCGTAAGTTGACCGGATTCACCTGCCCATTTCCTCCCATAGACTTACTGTGTGTAGATCTAGGCTATTTTCTACTCGCCCCGAGCACTAATTGTTTATTCATTCATATCTTGCCAGTGGTAGCATAAATTTTCAAACTTTTGTATTCTAGGGTGTTTATTTGTCCTTTTGAACACTACTATGTAGTTCAGATAGCAAAGTTAGACAATTTTATAATTTGAAGTTCCACAATGTTAGCCCGTGTCTTTAAAATCTTACGGTCACAGTAATTGCACTTAAACTGAGTTTCTAGCTCTTGTTCTTTGTTCAAGGTTCTTACACATATTTTCTTCTATATACCAGTGTATTCACATAACGTTAATTTTTAGGCAGGCAAAATAGACGCTCTACCTTTGATGATAGTGTTGAAGCACAATTTTTCAGGGCTTCATTTTCGGATCTTATCAGAGACATCTACAGAAAATAAGGATCATTAGCTCAGAATTTGTTAAGCTTGAAACAATGTTAAATTTTACCTTTAACTATATCTGTATATCGTATATCTCTATCGTGCACGTGTATCACAAACGAGTTATTATCGCCTGACCAATCAGCGGTCAAAGGTCACGTTCTAATTACTCAGAAAAGGCGTGGCATTTAGTTCCGTAATCAGATCGCGATAAGGAAGATATAAGGGCAGGTAACAAATAAACACTAATGCTTCCTTAATTGTGTTTAATTTCAGTAATGAATGATGGAGAGCGAATAAATAGAATTGGTCTAGATTTTAGATTGATATTCGAGTTCTTGGGTAGTCGAAAAATAAAACCTCATCGAACAAATAAGCTAACGGCTGCTAGACAATTTTAATATCATTCCTTACATTCACGTATCAGAGGAGGAAGAACATTTTATGTACGAACAAATATATATGTGAAATATTTAACATATTTGATTTAAAAAAATTATACTATTCTAAAATTCAATACCATTTGTAAATGAAAATACACATGCACATTGATATGACTTACAATACAAAACATTAATGAAACAGTATCTGAAAATTGGTGACATTCTTGGTGTGGTGTAAATATACTGGTAATGAGTAGACGTATGACGAGATAGCAATATGACACTACATAAATTGTTATTACTAAGTAAAACGTATAATGGAACGGAAAAGCAGTCATAAGCAAAGGCTTGGAAAGACAATCTTGACGGTAACGACGTGAATAAATTCAAATCAGGGAGGTATATCCTATTACAGCAGGTGTACCAAATTTTTAAGCAAGAATTGTATGGTTCATACAGTAAACAGCGAGTAAACGTTCTTTCTAAACACATTCTTGCTATAACTTTTCAAGCATGTGTTGTTTCATCATGACTTTATTGAAATATCAAGATATGAAAACATATATACATAAACTGATAAAGGAGGACCAGGTCCATAGTTTCATTCCAAACTCATGGCAGGTCAGTATGAATACAGTAAGAACAAAATTATTTACAATATACATTTATACATATTTGAACAAACCGCTGATTATTTTTAACGGTAACACGTAGTTGAACTTAGGAGCTAGGCAAATGTTTTGTTAATTAGGCTACGGATATTTTAAAGTATTATACGTCATATTTAGAAATGAAATACATTCCTTTTATATTTCACACCATATTTACTACGTATACACAATAACATGATCTATAATACACTATTAATAATAATTTGTTGTATTTCGAGTTGAATTGTAAATATTTTTACTATTCAAATAATTTCAGTTGATTAAAATGTTTTAAAATTTGGGTAAAAATATTGTGGAAATTCTGAAATTCTACGTCCCATGTCAAATCGCTACACATCGGTTGCTCAACACAAATTGTCAATGATCTAACCATACATTTTCCACAGACACTTTTAACTTTGAACACAACATTTTTAATACTAAAAATTGTACACCAACATTAACTATATATATTACCGGTTGAAACGTTTTCATAATGACAAGACGAGAAGACTTCATGTATGTAAAAAAGTCGGGAGATGAGATTTTTTTCTTGTGGTAAATATAAACACCACAGTGTTATTTACAAGAAGTGTGTGTGTGTGTGTGTGTGTGTGTGTGTCAAAGAGAGAGAGAGAGAGAGAAGTAATATTGTAAAAATACAATAATGCACTATCTTCCTGTGTGCTTATGTCAACTATTTATGATTTATAATCGCATAGTTTGTTTATAAGTACTAGGTACAGGATGTTTGTTTAGAAACGGGACATCTCCGTGTTTTCTTTTTAGAAGTTACAAAACACTACTTAGTTATATTATTCTATAATGTATTTCGTAATACACAATTCATTTATCTTTTACATCCTGGACGTACCCGAGTGTCCCAGAAAAAAAGATGCATTTTTAACATGGCCCCCAAATGAATATTATTTCAAATTTTTGAAAAATATTTATAAATATGGAAAGCTGAAAATCTCTTGTTTCATATGACACCAAAATGTCTGAAATTGTTTTAATCTTGAGTGAGCACTGCCCACTTTTATAAAGGACATGGAAATTAAGTTGCGCGGGAATTGGATATCCACTGTCACAACAGATTCATGCTCTCTTTGATTTTGAGTGTATTGGGGTGAAGGCGTAGTGGAGTGGTGGGGTGAGGGGGGGGGAGGTTGGAGTGTTTGGGGTATGTGATGGTGCGGATGCGGGGTGTAGGGGTAGTTGGGTGGTGGGGAGAAGGGGTGGAGGGGTGGTGGGTTGAGTTAACCTAACACACCTCCACCATACACCCCACCACCCCACTACCCCTTGTGGAGTGAGGGGGAGGTGCGGATGTGTTAGGGTTACCTTGACCGACCAACCCCACAACCATGCACACCACCCTCACACCCCCAACACTCCCACTACTCCCACCACCCTGCACCCCTACCACCCCATCACCTCTTCTCCCGAATACGTCAGTCATTCATGCTTTCAGTCAAGATCTTTGATTTACATATTCCAATTTTCACCTAGCTCCCACAAAATCAAAGAGAGCTTGAATCTGTTCTAACAGTGGATAGCCAGTTCTTGCGCTACCTAATCTTAAGGTCATTTACAAAAGTGGACAGTGCTCACTCAAGCATAAAACAATTTCAGACTTTTCGATGTCATATGAAAGAAGTGATTTTTTTTTAGCTTTTCATAAATATAAACATTTCTCAAAAATTTGAAATAATATTCATGTGGGGACCATTTTTGACCATAAATTTGGCGCACATAAAGGCCAACTTCGTAGAGGCAGAGTATGATTGTATATAATATTTTGATAATATTATATAAACTCCTTAATAAAGTTTGGAAAACTTGAGTGTGATCGACTATTTTTCGTACGAGTAATCAATGCATACTTGGTGCCATTAGAAACATTATTTAATTTTCTTTAAAATAATACCCTACTTGCTATGATTATGTCATCGAAACTATGGGATAAGGAGTAAATTGGAAAGCTGAAAAATGAACACCAGTGGTCATGAAGAGTCAATAAAGAACATGTTCTTTGTATGGAATTATGCCTTTTGTTTTCAGCTTGTCAGCCATGAATGCCGATTTCAGTAGGAGCCCCTGCCAATTCATTTGTTTATGACTTTGAGGTTAACTGGTTTGAGCCCTGTTTTTAAATGCCCATACATGTTTGTTTGTTTGCTTGGTTTTTGTGTGCCTGTGCACACGTTTGTATGAGACCATGTTAATGTTCATATAACATGTATAACATAATGTTATAACATATTTTGAAATACTGTCCTTTCCCCGATGGCATATCATCATATTAAGTAAGGTATCATTTTAAACAAAATTGTATAATCTTTCTGATGATATCACGCATGTATTGAATAAGAAAGGAAGAAATAATCGATCAAACTGAAATATCGAAACTTTTTTTGAGAGGTTTATAATATATATTATAATAGTTTAAAAGGGAAATGACAATTATGGAAGAAGTCTTCGATTTAAAATACAATGATTCCAGAATTATGCATAATATTTAAAGTTTCTGCTGTGAAAATTACTTCATTTTCATTGTAGGATTGCTATCAGAAAATACTTCGACTGTGAAATTTGATGTGTAGTCTTCTATGGAATCAATTTCTATCAGGGCCGCAGATTAATAAAATACCTGTAAGTTAATGCTTATTTCTCCTCAAAAGCAAAATCATATCAAGACAAATCCTTCGAGCCTGAATAATAATTAGTATATGTTTCAACTTTTGGTTCTTGACCCATTATTGACTTCTCCCAATCATGTCACTGTGTTTGAAATAGTGCCATTGTATTAAGATTTCGTCTAAATCGATATTTTCACGGCTTGCCGGCATTTCAGTAGCATGAACGTACAAGCTGCAACCAGCTAAGTGAAACTCCAGTGGATATAGTGTTACAAACATCATCTTTAAGAAGAATACATTTTTATATATAGGAGATATGGAATCTAAATGTAGAATAGAACACTTTTTCCTCACTATGTCTGCAGCAATTTTGATCTCTTGGCCTTAGACTAAAAACAATATTCCATATTCCATATTAGCTCCTAAAAAAGTTCATGCAGAATTCTTATTTCTGTTAAGATTAAAAATTCACTCAAATCCTTTTAGAAAGCAGAATCGAACACTGTATCAAACCCAGTCAAAAACTTTCGATCCATTCTTATCTGGCAGTCTTAAACATTACTCGACAGTTATACACATGAGCCCAATCTTGAGATGGGCTCAAGTAAGCATGATAATTAGGCGAATGTGTCCTATATTGCTCTCGCATATGCAAGCACGTGCGTGGGTAACGGCAAACAGCCTGCATGTCTGCTGTCTGACAGCGCATCGTAAAACAAAAAGAACGTATTCTCTCATTATTTTCATACTGGTAGTCTATTGTCTGTGCTATTTGACTCCCAGACAAGAGCAAAGTAAAAAAAAAATACTTCGAGTCGTAAATATATGGCCATGAACTACAGTACTCTCGTTAGTAAGTATGCATTGATATAGCGCCACTATGCGCTATAATCGGCACCCAGGATGTCGTGACCACAAGTTGGTTGATATTGTAGAAATTTTCTTGGTGATGAAGTTGAAGAAAATTTGCCTTCGGTTAAAGATATAGGTGTTGGAGGATGGCGGAACATAATATCTAAAAAAAAAAGGGGGGGGGGTTAAGCCCAAGAATAGGGGCATAGTTTTGGTCGATCAGTGCACTTTTTCGTCAATCGGTGACAAAGTATTCTATTGTCACCCCATACATCAGGAAACAACATCAAACCAGCTCAAAATCGTTGAAAGTGAGGAATAATGTTAAATTATCTGCGAATATGTAATGCAATGTACATTTAACATTTTACATTATGAGCAATTTCTCAAGAATGGGAGAGTTTCAGAGCGAATAATTTTCAGGGCATCGATAGACCATAGAGGTCTATCCAGGAAAGATAATCGCAAAGAATTTCATTTCTTTACCATTTACAAAAACTATACTTCGCCTTGAAATATTAAATGTTCAAGAAAGTCAAAAACATGGCCGACTTAACACTGTAATAACTGGGATAACATCGATTCGAACTGGTATCACAGAGATTCCTTATTTCGAAATTGAAACATGAGATTTGACAAGAAGAAAATACAACTTCCTCGCTACTTTGTCCAAGGGAAGCAAGTGACAAAATAATCATTGCTTATAAATAAAGAACTTGTGTCTGCCATTTACTTTGGCATCGATGAATTATCACAACAAATTGACTTAATTACCTTTCAATTATTATTATTGTTAATATTATTATTATTAATATTATTATTACTATCATTATAATTATAAATCTTCTTCTTCTTCTTCTTCTTCTTCTTCTTCTTCTTCTTCTTCTTCTTCTTCTTCTTCTTCTTCTTCTTTCTTCTTCTTCTTCTTATTGCTTTATCATCATTTCGGATGACAGGGACTAGAAAAGCTAACTTAATCACTGTTACCCTCAGGCATCCAGTCCCGGGTGGTTTTGCATATGGATATGTTACCACAACACCGGGTTTTCACCCTTCTCTTTTCGATGAAGTGCGTGGGTTCTCTTACATGCTGAGGCGTTTCTGTCTCAACACGGGACCTCCGGCTTTACGGCCTATCCAAGGGACGAGGTAATGGGGATAAAGTGCCTTACCCAAGGACACAACCGCCATGGTCCGGCGTGGATTCGAACCTCGGACCTCAAGGTCGAGAAACCGAGTCTTATCCACTGAGCCATGACACCTCCTTTCAACAGAATGGTCATTTCTTCTGGAAAATTTACCTGAAGATACTGCATGCTAGGAATACGATGTGTCAAAAAACGTCAATAGCTGAAATTTAAGTTATTTGACATTCCTTGTGCCTAAGTAGGGAAATATAGTTTACAAATGAATTGAGATACAAAGTTTTGGGTTTCGTCATTCCTTACACTGCAAACACTAGCGTGTTAAATTTAACACCGCTGGTACTGCCAAATGTAGATAGCAGATACGGTGTTAAAATTCGACACTGTGGGTGTTATGTACATTTTAATATAACACCAACATGTTAACACCAATGGTTTCGGTAACACCAATTCGGTTTCTATACTAGACAACACTCCGGGTTAAAGTTAGAACCCAAGATTCTGCAAAGCATCGACGATGAAAAGTTTTGCGTTTTGCAAAAGGTTGTCGATTCAATTTTTTTTTTCTGAGACTTAATTTTGAATTATTGCATCGAGTACTGAACGAGAGCTGATAAAATATATCCACTAATTTCCCACTAATGATGTATAGGGATTTTGGGTCATACAAGTGGCTACTTTAAAGGCAGAACGTCTCCTTTGCATGCCTAAAATTAACTTTGTGTAGATACTCTGGTATATAGAAGAAAATGTAATCTAAGAACCTTTGGGGAAAAGCTAAAAACTCAATTTTAGTGGAATTATAGTGACTGTTGGATGTTGCTTTTCCGAGGATATAACAAACACCAAGCGGCAAGTATTTTTGAACATTTGTTTCAAATTCTAGGTAATTACTGATCTTCAGATTTGATCTTCAGATTTCACACACACGGGAGGGGTGAAATGAGATTGCCTGCATTTAAAATTAAAGTAATTTTAATGGCAATTTCGTTGTAGGAGGCAATACACAAAAAGGTAAGGCGCCTTATACATAATGAACTCGGGTATGTCCTATTAAACACTGTACAAATGGTCGTTTAAAAATCATGCAATATTGTTTACTTTATGAATCACACATTGTTTAACTATTTACACAAGTTGTGTGAATCGAACACAACTTCGGTGGAATCTTTACAATTACTTGTGTCAAAATATTTAAACTAGAGGTGCGTGGTTAACAGAGTATAGACAGAGTTGTGTGATTTTTTTTAGACAACCATTTTTACACACATTTTTGTTGTAAAAATACCGTACTTTCAGCTACGTTTGATAAAGTAATTTAAAATTCAAGAAAAAATGGAACTAAGTACAAAGTAATAGTTTTCTACAAGATCTGTGTTTGATACAACTTTTATCTGAGAAAATTCAACTCATACATTTTCTTATGAAGTCTATTTCATGATCGATTTAACTAACGATTGATTTCCAGTTATCAGTTTGAAAAAAAAATGCACAAATACGCCAAAATATTTTAACATCTTAAGTTATGAAGATTACAAAATTGTACAATTATGAAATTTTGATAAAAAATGAAATAAGCATATCAAATTTATGTTATGTCGAAACATCTCATTGATTTTCCTCCACGTGTTGGCAGAATAAAATATATTGTATTAGGAACACGTACGCTTCCATAGCCAAAAGTAATAATGTTAAAATATGAAACAGAAAAAATTATTTGGTCTCCCCGACCTTCTTCAAGGCTAGTGCTGTTTCGTATTTTAAGATTTTATTTCCAAAAGAGGCCGGTAGATCCATTTCAATCCATTCCAAGAAAAAAAAATAGGCTATCAATTTCCCCATATTGCAATGTTTCTGCGTGAAACCAACTTAATCTAATTCAGTATCCCACAATGTGAATGTAAAACCACACTTAGAAAAAATCTGTGAGTTTCATTTGTTTTAATTGTCATTTTTGGGCGAAAGAGTCTCATTTTGGATATAAACTCATAATGATGAACCCCTTTTCAAAGTAAAAGCCATTTTTACCACTTTTGATGGAATTTTTAGATACTCATTTGTGTCTCCTACAATTGTATAGATTCTGACCAAAAATTCAACTTTGATGGAAAATGAATGTACCCCTCTTTTTAACAAATTGTAGTTTCTTTCCAAAAGGGGTAGATCGAATACCATTCTAAGAAAAATGAGTTTTTTTTTTTAAAAAACCCATTTTTCAATGTTCTTAGTGAAACTAACTTAACCTAACGGAGAACCCCACAATGCGAATGTATAAAACCACACTTACAAAAAATGTGTGAGTTCTAATCTTTTTATTAGTATTATTTTTTAGTTTTCATGTTTTGAACTGAGTACCTTTTAAAAATAGACTCAAACAGATGTACCCTCATTTGGAAATAAATTCATTTTTCTTGGCCATTGTTACCATTTTCATGTGGGATTTATTTGTTCTCATTTGTGTTATCTAATGAAGCTATTAAATTGTATGAATTTTGGTAAAAAAATACATTTGATGAAAGATGGACGTATCCCCTTTTGGAAACAATCTCTTCATTTTAACATTATTTCTACTGGCTATGAAGGCATATCCATTCCCCTGGTTCTATATTACATAAATGATATATATACGCCTATCATTCTTGAGAAAACTAGTTATCTGGCACAAATCTTGGAAAATGTAAATTTATTTTATTAATCTTTACCTACCTATTGTAAATCTTTAAGTGACGGTCTAAGAGATTTTTTTCTGAACGAAAATACAGTCAATTTCACAATTTATCATGAAGACATTTACTGATATATATATCGTCATATCGGTCAAGAAACTGGTCCTGCGTGATATACACACAATGTACATTATCCTCTCATGACACAATGAGTTGAATTGAATTGTTTTATTTCAGTATTTTCGAAAATTATGACAAATAAAAACATCAATATCAATTTTAAAAACAGTCTTAGAATTCGTAGGTATACAAATTGAATTATTGTTGCTTGTAACTAATAAGGATTTGTTACATCATTTAGTATACAATATTTGAAATTAACGAAAATACTGGAAGTCCAATTGCATAAAACGGGCTTGGTATAGATAGAGGCTTAAAAATATCATCTTGTAAGTAGATAAAAGTTATTGAAAGGAAAGAATAACAAGAGAGGAAAAAGTGGTACCAAGGGTCAAAAGAAAACGTGTGCCTGGGCGCGAGAGTGTAAGTGCCCGTTTGCTTGTGAATGGTTCAAAACACTGAAGATATGTTTTGTACTTTACTAAAGTATGGGTATGCAAAGAACGCAGACAGGACGATAAGAAATTATTTTCCACATGAAGTATCTATAGTTTATAATGTCTTTAATACCACAAAGCAACGTCTTGGTGCATATCATGTTTGAAAACATTCGTGAAAGGCATCATGCTACAATATTTCTGTTTGGGAAAAAAATCTGAGCTACCTGACCTTTCATGCTTCTTGTGTTTTAGATTATATATATATAAACGAAGCCCTGAACTATTGCAGTTTAAAGCGATTATCATATGCTTTGTTTTAAAGTGATGGGCTAACATTGTGGAGATTCAATTTAAAACAAATTGTCAAATTTTGATATCTGAACTACATAGTAGTGTTCATATGGACAAATAAACACCCTAAAATAAAAATGTTTGGAAAGTTACACTGCCGTTGGCAAATTTAGCATGAATAAACAATCAAAACTCGGGGCGAGTTTAAATAGCGTAGGTGTACACACAGTAACTCTATGGGAGAAAATGGGCAGGTGAATCCGATCAAATTATGATTTTCACTTTTTTAAAACACTAAATAATCATTTTGAAATACAATTTTTTCAAGGCGTCATTTTTAGACCTTATGAAAGACACTGGTAGCATGGGGAATCATGTAGCTCAGATTTTTTTAACTGTGGTAAATGTTGGCCAATAACTTTAAAGATAAAATCAATGAGAGACCATCCCACGCGGTGTCCACCATAAACTGTAGTGTTATAAAACATTTGTCCATAGGACATTATTCATAAACCGATATTTATCTGCACATATTTTGTAGTTACATGATAACTGTCAAACGATTTGAATTCCACGTGGCTTATTTGTCAATTCGAACACTATCATATAGGTCAGATATTGTCAGGTAGCACAGGGCATTGGTACTCATTGAAGTACCAAAGTTTAAAACCCTCCATACACCAATTATAAATAAAGGACAATTAACTAGTAAAGTACAGTTCTATGTATAATTTTTGGCATGCATATATCTGAAATTGTCCAAGGAAAAGGATACCGTCACGCGCGTTTGCATTTTATTGTGTGGTTTCACACACACACACACACACACACATGGACTGCTCAAAAAAAGAATATTGAGACAATATTATAAGTAAGGAAACCAGTAAAGAAATGCAAAACGAGCATTTTTTTTAGGCATTCAACACCAAAGCTATCCTTTTAATTGCCAGGAAATTGGCAAATTCATATTAATTTTTTGTGTAGATATAAATTTTTAGGATATGCATGTACAGAGTGCATCACCACAAATTCACTCTCAACTTCAAAGTACATTAATGTGTCTAAAAGATGCATTTTGTAAATATACATGCATTAACTTTGTTGGAAAGTTACGAAAAAATATCTTTTTCAAAATTTCATTTGAACTTGATTGAACAAAGTTCAGACACAAAACATGTTCACACACAACTCTTTATTTGTCTGTGTATGCTATCAAAGTCAAGTGCATGCCTTGAAAATAAATATCAAGCGCATATGTGTAGCAAAAAAAAAATACATACGGGGTTTCCATGTTTACACATGTGTTTAAGAATGAAAATCAGCCACATATGGACAAGCTTCAACTTAAAAAAAAAAGAAATACACACTATTTCGTACTTAGATTAGTCAAAATATTTTAGTTCATGACATGTACCAACCATAATATATGCCCCAAATAAGTCAACTGAAAATTTGAACCAAAAAATTAATTAGTCCTATAATTTAAAAACTCTGGTTTTATATACTATTCGGCTAAAAAATAGGCTTTGGAGCTTTTGGAAACAGTAAATTGACGAAGACACACAAGAAACTTCTCTGACTTCAGTCTTCATACAGATTTGTCGGGTTCTTCAACAGCTATATGCACTCTAATTATAAGGATTCAAAACAAATACTAATTGACTGTGGTTACGAACCAGTTGATTTTTGGAATTAGATTTAAATCTTAACGATTTAC
>JZLH01S0007621.1:74557-85029 GCA_001188425.1 Eucidaris tribuloides
CTCAAAAAAAGAATATTGAGACAATATTATAAGTAAGGAAACCAGTAAAGAAATGCAAAACGAGCTTTTTTTTAGGCATTCAACACCTAAAGCTATCCGTTTTAATTGCCAGGAAATTGGCAAATTCATATTAATTTTTTGTGTAGATATAATTTTTTAGGATATGCATGTACAGAGTGCATCACCACAAATTCACTCTCAACTTCAAAGTACATTAATGTGTCTAAAAGATGCATTTTGTAAATATACATGCATTAACTTTGTTGGAAAGTTACGAAAAAATATCTTTTTCAAAATTTCATTTGAACTTGATTGAACAAAGTTCAGACACAAAACATGTTCACACACAACTCTTTATTTGTCTGTGTATGCTATCAAAGTCAAGTGCATGCCTTGAAAATAAATATCAAGCGCATATGTGTAGCAAAAAAAAATACATACGGGGTTTCCATGTTTACACATGTGTTTAAGAATGAAAATCAGACACATATGGACAAGCTTCAACTTCATATTTCAGAACAGCAAGTAGGCCTACATCTAAATGATGTGTAAGAAAAAAATACATTCTTGCTTTTGGAGTTACTACATTCTCTTTCACGATTAATCCTATGCCACAAGATTAAAATTATATTTTTATAGGTGTAACAATAATCAATGTGTGAGTTTCTCATGTAAATATATTTTATTCAGCTTTCGGGCTGCAACGTACAACGTGAATATGCAAATAAAACCATTTATCTATGTATCTGCCAGTCAATATGTTTATCTATCTATCTATCTATCTATCTATCTATCTATCTATCTATCTATCTATCTATTTATCTATTTATCTGTCTGTCTATATCGCTCGATTTATTTTACAAGGATGGTGTATAATTTGACCAGAAATATATACTAAATTATTCATAAACATGAAAGTAGTAGGAAGGGAAAAAAAAAAAGAAATACACACTATTTCGTACTTAGATTAGTCAAAATATTTTAGTTCATGACATGTACCAACCATAATATATGCCCAAATAAGTCAACTGAAAATTTGAACCAAGAAATTAATTAGTCCTATAATTTAAAAACTCTGGTTTTATATACTATTCGGCTAAAAAATAGGCTTTGGAGCTTTTGGAAACAGTAAATTGACGAAGACACACAAGAAACTTCTCTGACTTCAGTCTTCATACAGATTTGTCGGGTTCTTCAACAGCTATATGCACTCTAATTATAAGGATTCAAAACAAATACTAATTGACTGTGGTTACGAACCAGTTGATTTTTGGAATTAGATTTAAATCTTAACGATTTATATTTAAGTCTCAATTGATTACAAGTTAAACATTATAGATTTAAATCTGAATCTACTAATCGATTGGTGCCTAACCACAGTCGTTCAGAATTTAAGTCCCTGCAATTTTATAGTGTACACAAAAGCGAACAAAAAGTAAACAGAAATAAAAAAAACTATCATTACAAGTTATAAGTAGATTTCATGCTTACACTGTCAGTGTATAATATTTATAGGCTTAATTACATCTGATTCAGATAGGACGTCATGTTGACAGTCCGAAAGAATGTACGCCGCGGTTGTGTCTTCACGGACCAGATTTTCGTAGCCCCTCCCGCCGGGAGCCACCCGCCTCCATTCCACGGTCAGTCCGCCGCCTCTGTTCCAGCTGGAACACCATCACGACGGTTTGTCAGAGAGGTATCAAGCCTGCATGGCTCATTTGGTATATTTTTCATGGTAAATTGACCGCGCATGGGTACTACGAGAAATCACCGCAGAGAGTTGTATACTAATATTAAAATATGATAAGTCTATTTGTAGTGGTATTTTGATAATTACATTTTCCATTATTTGCAGGTATAAATTATCATTTTATACTTATGAACGAGTCAGCAAACCGAATAATTATTTTAGAATGTCCGTAATCTTCTAAATTCAAATGTTATTATATTTGACCG
Source organism: Eucidaris tribuloides (assembly GCA_001188425.1). Classification (NCBI taxonomy): domain Eukaryota; kingdom Metazoa; phylum Echinodermata; class Echinoidea; order Cidaroida; family Cidaridae; genus Eucidaris; species Eucidaris tribuloides. Next base: position 76,517 of record JZLH01S0007621.1, read on the forward strand.
AAAAATTATGATAAACTATTTGACGATGTATGTTGACAGTATCCTTTCATTTACTCTTTGAGCATTAATAAGTGAAACACAAAACATATATTATTTCAAAAGAATATAAACAGACATCATTAAACCTTCACACATAGGAAATTCACCATAAACATTGACTTCATTTGCATACCATCACTATAATTTCCTATTCCCTTTCCCTAAATAATTGTATTTGTTTTATTTTGGATCCTGTGTAAAACATCAATAATCACTGACAAGTTTTCCATCAAATATCTCAACATAATCAGTGAATACAACACTACATATCAGTTTACTATCTATCATTGTCGAAATATCGACCAAGATTAGACAATATTTCAGATATTGTGAGACAACGACGGCTGCGTAACACGGCCGACAGTCCTTTTTGGATATGATGTTGACAAAACAACGAAGCAGGGAACAACCACAACAGAGTCAAGGAAATACAAACGCAATTATAGTATTAAACGAGTACATGTAATATATATATATATCATATCTTTCTGTCTGTACATTATAATGTACAAGTATTTCTAATAGAACACGAAGGTCAAACACCAAACTATACTTCATCTCATTTCAAAGATTTACATTTTTTGAGCTTTGTTTAATTTTAAAATTTCTTTAATTCATTCACCTTTAGTCATACATGTTTAAAAGTTATGGCCTAGGATGCCTTTGCCTGTAACAAAAACACAAGACATATTAAAGTACATAAAGACATATATATTCTAACGCAAGAAATTATAGAAATTATACACTGTGTTTGAATACGTAACAGATCTTATACTAGTAATAAGAAATGGCATTTAGCCATTTTTGTATGTAGAATCATTCCGAAGATATAACAGTTAAAATAATCTATGATAAAATTTACGTGGTTTGTTGTATGGAATTGATATATTGTAATAAAGTCATGCTTAACGAGTGAATTTAATATTACACAGAATAACTTTTAAATGTTTTCTTAAATGTAAAAATCTAAGTATTCCCAACGGTAGTTCACCTAACTGACAGACTTTTCCTGACTTTCCAGGATGACATAAAATTGTGTTCCCATCACAGACCATAACTACACGTCATCGTGGGCCCTGTCGGGACTGAAGTTAGCTATCATGGTATGCGATCTGTCTCCCATTCCTCGACGTGCTGCTTCTTTGAAGCCGCGGTAAATTTCCATGTTCTGGTGGTACATCATTTCAGCCCGCGGGAAGGTCGGTGACGATCTGGCGATCTTCTGCCGTTAGCACGTCCCCAAATCAGCCTTCGAGGCATTGGGTGAAATGTTCGATTGTACGTCCAACATACAGTAAGTTGCACTCTCTTTAAAGAAGAGTGAAATTGTTCACTCTTTAAGGAGTGAGTGTCAATAAAGAGTGATGATTTTCGAGTGAATTCCGAGTAATTTTCACTCATTTTGGAGTGACATCAAGATCGCTCGGAATCCCTGAGTTATCCTTGAGGTCACTCCAAAATGAGTGAAAACACACATAGGCTTTCCACCTCGAAATTCACTCCTTAAAGAATGAACAATTTCACTCAATTTTTTCTGTTGTTTACTGTTTCATTTCTGTTTTAAATCCCTTTTTTCACAATACCAGGATATCTAGAACATTCTACAATCATACACACACATCTCCAATTAAATAAATTATTACTGTATACTCAATCTCAAGAAACTACCACCAAATTATCAAATGCTGCCTAATAATACATTTTAATCGCTTCAAGGCTGATTGAATGTTTTCTGGATATGATTCATTATCGAATCTTTCTAATGAAGCTGAGTATAATATGGGAATCGAGATTGTGTCTTATTCATTTCCATTTCACCAATTTTCATTTTGTTGATACAAAAAAGAAGATCGAGATGCAGATTTCTGTAAATACTACAGCATCTAGCTTCACAGTCATTCTTACATTAACATTGTCTTGGCTTTCCATATTACATGAGTTTTGTTCACTCTTAAAACACATATGCAATTAATATAACAGCAGAATGACCACACCTAATTTCAAATGTTTTACCTGTATATAACCGTTACGTTAGATCCACTTTGATAAAAGGTTGGATTATAACATGTAGAAACTGTGTCACTCGTCCGCCCCGTTTATATGCCCATTTAGCAATTTGTGTTTTCAAAATGTTCATAGTTTATTTAACCTTGTTTCTTCATGAGAATAAAACAACATACAGAAGTAACGACATGCACCTTTTATAGGCTTCATTCTTGTTTTGCATAAATAAGAACATATTCAAGGCATGATTAAGTCTAGTATTCACAATACAATCGTATACAGTTAAATTGTGCTACTTCATTACGAAAGAAAGTTGATTTACGGAAGGTGGATACATGAAAACTGTAGCATTTCCACAGTTAGTAAGGAAGCGCCCCACAATAGTTTTTAGCTCATCAACGTCATATTTAACCCATTTTTATCTAAAGATCATATTTCTGTACGGATGTACGCAAGAAGTCGCAATTTCAATCTGTAAAAAAAGTCGATCTACGTGCCTCCCTCAAAAAAAAAAAACCCCAGACAAACAGTGAAGTAATTAAATGTTCATTATTTTGGAAGTTTAACTGTTAGTTATTTACTTACTTTACATATTTATGAAGTGTAGTCTGTTCAGTTCCACATGCAAAATAATTTAAAACAGGAAATGCAAGATTGGAATTAAAAATACAACATTAAATATGATACAATTACTGGCATGGTCTTCCACAGTTAATACGAAATTGAATGAAATATGGTTGATAGTTTTACGTGTACCTCATGGGAGTAAATAATTAGATGAAATATTCATATTACAACTATTCCAGATTTATTGGATAAATTCTTTTCAGTTTGTGCAAACCGAGAGCAAAATTAATATCTGCATGGTAAGTTGTTCTAACCACAAATACATAATGCTGATTGTATGGCTGCTCTGCATTATCCATTCATGACGAATGTAAATGTACTCCCAAATCAATTAAAAATGTCATTTTTACATGACATATAGAGGTAAATAAGAAATTAGGAATATTTAGACGACGAATTATGTAACAGACAGACAGTTGTATAAAGACATGTGGATGGATGGATGAATAGATACATAATTCGATATAATCACAAACATAAAAAAAATTGATACATGTATATGAGGTAGTAGGTTTTATATTTACGCAACATAACATATAATTTTGAGAGCAGCAGGCTGAAAAGATACTTCACCAAACATTTACACACATTCACACACACATATAGGCCTATACTTACACAAACATATGTATGTTTTGTGTATCTCATCGTTATTTGCGTATTATAAATAGTAGTGTACCCATATTACTATGAATGACGGTTATATATTATAAATATATAACTATACTGATAATTACTGATATTGTAAATATACTGCGCAATAAGCTTGTACAATGTGCATGAGTGGTGAAAACATGACACGTCATAACTGTCCATACTGAAAAGTGTGTATACAATGTCTATACACTTATGAATATGAATATGAATACGAATATATTATGTATATTATACATAATATATTCATTATAATCCATTTCATCGATGCTAATATGCTATGCATGTTGGAATAGTCACGCAGTGAAATTGATGGTTTGTATAGTATAGTCTTACTGCCTTGCATTTAATATCAGTTTCCATAACATATGCATGAAAATTATTGGCACGAGGTTATAAGTAACGTTTGTACTTTACAGAACACGTTGTGCTCGTCTGCACGCTTTTGAAAATGGTTTCTAGTAAAACACATATAAAACACAAACATGAACGGGGAACTCGATATAAACTTGTGAAGCTGTCAGACATGATGCATTTAAGTGTCATTACATTTTAGGATTTAAAAAAAAAAGTGTTCCTAATGTTGTGCAGTCTTACCGAAAAGCATTTAGTTTCACATCGCTTTGGCAACACAAAACAAGTGGGAGGGGAGGGGAAACTACACTCATGTTTTCCTAAACCTCATTGCGAAATATAGGCCTAATATATTAATATATCGTATTTTGCAAAATCTGCAAGGCCTGTATATCAATCCAATTTTTTGTATTATATATAACATGATAAATCACATATTACATGTGTACAGAAGCGGTATTACTTTGATTACTAAGTGAAACTTATCATCTTCCAGTTCAAACCAGTGCTTCAAACATAAATTTAATATGATAATCGGATAAAGCACCGAAAAGGTACCCCTTTTCTAAATATATTTAAATATGTATAAACATATATGTAAATACATTTACTATAAATATATATAACGCGTATTTTATTATTTGTTATATATATGATAATATCAGAGTAGATCATAGAAGTAAAGACTACCCAACAAAATAACACACCAAGTTCTGCTGAACTATATCGCACGCAAACGTAAAAATTCAAGATGGCCGAATCGTTAGAATGAATGATGAAGGCAAACCCATGGGCATACATTTTCCTTTCTCCAAATCCACAACATTGTAAAGTAATGTTTAAAAATTCCTGTATCTGAGAATGATAATGTTCAGAAATGAATTATATAATCCTTAATCAAGAATTAAATACATTATTACAGAAAATTTAAGACAGAACAATAATTTAGATTGACCCGAATGGGTAACATTAACAATGAAACATTTTAGAAAGATAATGACGACTTAAACATGCATGTTAGGTTTTTAATACACGTTAGATCTATTTCATTACACCGTGTACGCTCGATGTGTGGAAGTTAGTAATAGTATGATGATTATTATTGGTAGTAGTTAATATTTTACCTACCATAAATGGCGGTGACGAATGGGCCATTCAGCCACGTATCGTATTCTGCGCAAAACGAGTCACATGGTACATTGTGGAGTGTCGTCACACGATGCAGCAAATTCTGATAAAAACAAGTGTTCCATACGAAATCATGTCATATTTTATTGATTCAATTCAGGAAGATGTCTGAGATAAAGGTTCATCCAGTGCCTTTGATCAGTTTGTTTACAATATAGGCCTAGATGGAATGTAAGCGGGGTGAACTCCACAATTACGACAGCCGTTAGGCCTCATCGAGGCTCGACCGCGACCGCTGCGGCGGGTTATGGCGTGAGAGGCCCGGTGGTGGCGGCTGAAATTACAACCGTTGTATCACCGTGATGTGGCATATAAGACACGAACAGAAGTCATCGACTTAGCATTGTCTTTGATGGTTGGTTTCTTATCAGTGAAATAAAATAATCATTTTCATTGTTTATTTGTTGAACGCCTGTTTCGTCTGGAGTCCAGGGTACACTCAGCACATGGTCTAGTCCCTTTTCGTCCGTGTATCTGGTGGATTCATGGACAAGGAGCTTTGCTGGTCCATAACACACAGTCCTCGATGATTGTTCGCGATATATATTTAGATTTCAATGATATCGATGACTACACCTGCAAGCTTCGACTCTCAAGCCATATAAGACGGGAGAGTTGCGGGGGCCGATCTCCGCCTAACCCGCTGAAGATGTCGTCCATGTATGTTACTGCGACCTCCTCGGGACATGGGCGGCTGCTAAATTTGAACGCGGATACAGATTTGCAGGAAATCACGGAAACATTTCAGGGGCAGCAAGTTTTCCCGCCAGTAGAACGATCCAATCCGTAATTTTCGCGCCAAAACAACACGACTTGGGTCATTTGTAGTGAGAACAAGGAAAAGACGCAATAATCTAGTGTTCAGGCTGTCGAGACGCGTTAAAGCGCGAGATTCGCTGCTTCCCAATAAGTAAAGGCACGTATATGTCAAACAGCGTGTACGAATGCAATGGCTAAAATGCACATTAAGTCGACGTACAATTGATCATGCTCACGTACACTTCAGACAGCTAGATAATAACGCAGACAAGAAGTAACATAACATTTTCGCTGACACACTTCTCCATTTTCATCGTGAACTGTGATCCATTTTCTATCCCATTCAACATGTTAGCAGCGAAAGGGGCGTCGTGGGTTGACACGTAACATGAGAAATTGGGACTTAAATAGAAAGCTATCAGCATTTCTATATGGTCATGAACGATATGCAAATTATGCTCGCTCAACTTAACATTTGGGACATTCAAATATTTCGCCATATCGACGGGTATGCATGTTCGCGCAGTAACCAACAGAATGTAGTTATGTTCTCCAATACGCGATCGTGCATCGGCGAAAACGTGACAGTCTCTTCGTATTTTCAACCTCATTCAGTATATTTTCACAACCACAAGTTTTTAGAAAGGTGGTGGCAAATAGGCTTTCAAAAATAATTCATTAAAAATATCGTCATTTAAAGCAAAATAAATCGCCTATGAAATCTTATTCTACTGCTGCAGTCGGGACCAGTCTTAAGACAGCATTTCTCGGTTTCAATACTTTATGTTCAACAATTGAAATATTCATTTTCTGCCTGGACTTGATCCTTATACCACTGATTTTGACTATGTTAATAGTAGACTTGTTCTGAATGAAAAACCAATTATTGAGTAGATCATTTCGTAACAAGTTATGGCCAGAATGCCGAAGGAAGCTTTCTTAGGATAAAATTTGCATAAAATAGGTTTCCTAACGGGTAAACACATGATACATGGTATCAACAGTTTATAGATCCCTATCGAGGTAAAACATCCATGAATGAAAATAAATCAATTAGTCAAATCTATATTAATAGCCAGTTTTACGAAACATCCCAACACGCCCTCATGCATATACACAAATACACACATACAGATACATGCACAGGCAAAGTATGTATACCAAATGTATACCAAATCATATACTCATACACACAACCCTAAGTACGTACTACGTCTTATATACACATACACGTAACCTTAAACATGCCCACAACTGTATGTACACTTATACACTAAATGATTTTGCGTTTAATGTTGCTACTTTTGATGAAAAAGGGTACCTTTCTTCAGATGCAGATTCAGATATATTTTATGCAGCGTCTTCCGGAAGAAAAAGAGATAAAAATCCAGGCGATAACATTAAGTGAAACATACTTAAATATACATAAAACACAAAACAGTACTTAACATAGTAAAACAATTAAATAACGTATAAAGCATTAACTGTCATATAATTTTTAATCATTTTAAAAGAGGGAACATACAACAGGGAAGAGAATAAATGAGAGAAGTACGTAAAAAGAAAGAACACAGAAAAAAAGGAGGGTGGAATTGAGAGAAAGGGGAAAGGAACAAGAAGACAAATAGAATTAGGGAAAGATACCAAGACAGAAGATAAAGCAGAACAAGGAAGAGAAAATAAGAGAAGGGAAGAAAAGTGGAGAAAATAAGAAAGAAAAGAAAGATAATTTGAATTGAGAGTGAATTTACTTTTCTATATTACATTCTTCTACTACTACTACTACTATTACACGCTAAGAAAAATAGGTTCAACGTTGCACCTTTAAAAGTGTAGACACCTTAACGGGTGCAACTTTGCACCTTCAGACCTTTTAAGTTGCAAAGTTGCACTTTTAAAGGTACTCCCAGTTTAACATTGGTCTGAAGGTGCAGAGTTGCACCCGTAAAGGTGCTCCCAGTGCCACATTGCTAAAGGTGCAAAGTTGAACCTGTTTTGCTAGTGTGTACTACTACTACTACTACTACTACTACTACTGCTACTACTAGTCTACTTCTACTATTACTATTACTACTACTACTTCTACTATTACCACTACTACTGCTGATAAGAAGAAAAAAAAAAGATTTATAGCACACTTTCCTACAAATATAATGTAACATCAGCCACATCAATGTGGGTATAACACGGGACCCGAGAAAGCTCTATTGTAGTCGTTAATGCGCACATCTCATCCATTCTGGCTGCTTTTTGGGGTTCAATTTTGCATTTTTTAAATGTACGCCGAAGTACCATATACATTCATGCTCATAATTATGGAATAACCTTGAGGTATTTTAGAAGTTGCCATTTTTCCGTGAACGGTACATCTGGGATTAATATTTGCTCACCCCAGGTGAAACAAGTATAATCCAAGTATTTCAGGAATGCTGAGCATTTTGTAGCGTCCAACTCGACGCTAGAACCTTTGTTTATAAATGGCGGTATTCAGAGTTGTTGATGGGTCACGTGGTGGTTACGCGCTTTATTAAACTTGTAACAGACAATTCTGATGCTACTTTAATGATAAATGACATTAGACCAAAATGTATGTTTTTGTGTTGTTTTTGTATTACTTTAATTTAATACTTTTTTCATGATTTCTTGTGGATTTTACAAAAATTTTTTTTTTTTTTTGCGCTCAAACGTATTCTAATTTTTACTTTAGTCATCTCATTAAATCCGAAAATTGCTTCATATACTGCGTTTTTGTGAAATAACACTTGTCATGAAAATTTTGGAAGATATAGGAGAAATAACCTAAGTATCAGCAAAATATTCCATAATTTTGAGCAGGAGTGTATATATATATATATACATATACATGTATATATATGTATATATTTACT
>JZLH01S0007626.1:0-14678 GCA_001188425.1 Eucidaris tribuloides
GCCAGACGCGCCTAAATGGCGCGCGTCGCATTCACGCGCTGAGTGCATGCACACGTGGTCGCAATACGTTATAGGGTTATCGAACCCGAACTTATGAGAAAACTATGCCTGATTTCATGCTAAAATTACGACCGTTTCCCCTCGACGAATAAATATCATTGTTACACGTATTTAGAGCTGAAAATGTCTAATTTCAGAAACCGTCCGAAGATTTTTTATATAACGCTCGAGTAATATTTGACAGGCCATTGAGTGTATTAACCACCCTCCAAAATGGGGGAAATGACACAATCCCCATTGAAAATCTGAAAAAGGGGAAATTTTACAGTCAAAATTACTACCGTTTCCTCTATTAAAATAATAGTGAATTTGGTATCATCTTAAGCAAAACATTTTAAACTTTCAAAAACCGTCCGAAGATTTTTGAGAAACATTCCCTATTTTAACCAATCACGGCCGGAACATCAAAAAGCGCTGTTTTTGATGTTCATTTCCCGTGTTAAACGGGATTCGCGGCTGCGTACGGAGCAGATGCGCGTAACTTTTTAATACGATTTGGACACCATAGTAGCGCCACACCCACTAAGTTACTAAGTGAAACAGACTGCCTGATGACAAGCACTGGGATTTTAAGTGATTGCATTTTGCAAGTCATATTCTGTGTTGGGAAATTCAAGTGTAATCGTGGTATGTCTCCTGCACACCCATCAATGGTTAGCTCATTTAGGTTTGGACATACTACTGATGCCATTGCCAATAGATCAGTCAGTGAAACGGGCTGACTGGGGTCTTTTAGCTTCAAGATCTGAAGTGATAGCATTTTGCAAGTCATATTTTGGAATTCAGTGTAACGTGGTATGTCTCCTGCACACCCCATGATGGTTAACTTTTTTAGGTTTGAACACACTACTGATGTCATATTCAAGAAGTTGATCAGTGATACTGTATAGTCGCTGTATGCCCATCCATATACTGTCGGCCTATTCTGATGCCCACTATTGTTTCACTGACATCTGAGGCTATCGCTTTTTTAACCCATTCAATACTAGAGCCTGTCCAGAGTAAAATAATCACTACAAATCTGCTTTCTCGTCAAATCGGCAACAAAAGGTAACATGATGTGTCAAACATTCGCCTAATTAATTAATTATTTATTGGTGAAAACTTTAAAATCTTATTTTTCTTGTAAAATTTAAGGCTAAAAATAATTTTTGATTGAATTACTTTCACTTTTGAATGATATAAAAAAGAAAAACATGTCCATTTCTCGATTAGTTTAATATATCACCCACTAATAAAGTGGAACAACCCAAAGCCTCATCATAACAACAGTCGTTGCCAATTTGATAAGTTTATGAATATTTTAGTTAAATCTCATTAAAAAATTCATAACAAAATGAATATTCATTATGATATTGTAGCACCCAGTTCATTGAATAGCTGATATTTTTCTCTACTTTAGCATATTCATTAGATGGGGTAAATCTAGCCACATTCCAAGATAAAAAGGCAAACCACAAATATGTGGTCTTAGTATTGAATGCCATTTCAAGAGAAGAAGATTTCCCGGAAAAATGTATCAATGTGTTATTGCTCCACAGCTTATCTATTTGTGGACACGACAGTAGCGCCACACCCACCAGGTTACTAAGGGAAACACACTGACTGGTACATTCTAGCGTCAAGAGTTTTAGTGATGACTTCTTAAATGTAACATTCTGTAATTCAGTGTAATGTGGTATGCCCTCTGCACACCCATTGGTAGTTGGCTCATTTAGGTTTGGACACGCTACTGATGCAATTCCCAATAGAACAGTCAGTGAAACAGACTGACTGGTGTCTTCTAGTTCAAGATCTGAAGCATTTTGCAAGTCATATTTTGGAATTCAGTGTAATTTGGTACGTCTATGTCTCCTGCACACAACAAAGTAAAGTAAAAGTTGCTGACTTTGAATTAACAATATTTGATGTAAATTATCAAATGTCATCAGAACATTGAGCTAATGAACGTGCATCGACTTTCATAGTGCCTGTCTTGTTACAGGAATGGAGCACCTAAGTCATGGAGAAACATCGACCCACATGAATAACTGGGGAGGGTAGATTGTGTTCAGAGGGGCATTTACTAAAGGTCCATGTTATATAAGGATTTCCACAATTCTTTATAGAATATTAGCGGAAAATACTTCGTAATATATGTCCAAACAAACTGAGATGCGGTTTATTCTTGTATTCACCAGATTCTATAAAATCTTGCGGCCTAGATCCGGCCTCGACCTAAGTCACCGAGGCCGCATAAAGCGAGGCCGTGGACGAGAACGAGTCACGGGACGACGAGGCCGAGGCCGAGGACTGGCATGGTTGGCCTCGAGTCCTCAAACACTGCCCATTGATGGTTAGCTTATTCAGGTATGGACATACTTCTGATGCAATTGCCAAGAGATTAGTCAGTGAAACGGGCTGACTGGTGTATTCTAGATTCAAGATCTGAAGTGATAGCATTTTGCAAGTCATATTTTGGAATTCAGTGTAACGTGGTATGTCCACTGCACACCCATTGACGGTTAAGTCATTTAGGTTTGGACATACTACTGATGCAATTGCTAAAAGATCAGTCAGTGAATCGGGCTGACTTGTGCCTTTTAGCTTCAAGATCTGAAGTGATACACTTGCACGTCATATTTTGAGAAATTTAGTGTAAGGTGGTATGTCCCATGCAACACTATTGATGGTTAGTCATTTAGGTTTAGGACACACTACTGATGTCATAGTTCAAGAAGTTGATCAGATGATACTGTACTAGTCGTGTATTCCCATCCAACTCCTCGTATATTGTGATGCCTACTATTGTTATGACTAACATCTTGATGCTATCGCCATTTAAGAGAAAGAAGATTTCCTGAAAATGACACAATGGTTTCATTGGTCACAGCCGAATCTCTATTTGGACCATAAGTAGCGCCACACCCCAGGTTACTAAGATAAAACAGACTGCCTGATCCCTAGCATTATGTTTTTAAGTGATTGCATTTGCAAGTCATATTTTGAAATTCCATGCAATGTGGTATGTCCCCTGCACACTCATCAATGGCTAGCTCATTTAGGTTTGGACATACTACTGATGCCATTGCCAGTAAATCAGTCAGTGAAACGGGCTGACTGGTGTCTTTTATCTTCAAGATCTGAAGTGATAGCATTTTGCAAGTCATATTAGGGAATTCAATGTTATGTGGTATGTCTCCTGCACACCCATTAATGGTTAGCTTATTTAGGTTTGGACATACTACTGATGTCATATTCAAGAAGTTGATCAGTGATACTGTATGATCGCTGTTTGTCTTTTTATATGGTGAGACTATTGTGATGCCCACTATTGTTTGACTGACATCTGAGGCTATCCCCATTTCAAGAGAAGAAGATTTCCTGGAAATATACACAATGATTTCATTGCTCCACAGCTTATCAATATTTGGACTCCATCGTAGCACTACACCCACCAGGTTACTAAGGGAAACAGACTTACTGATGACAAGCCTTACGTTTTTAAGTGATTGCATTTTGCAAGTCATACTTTGAAATTCAATGTAATGTGGTACGTCTCCTGCACACCCATCGATGGTTAGCTCATTTAGGTTTGGAAATACTACTGATGCCATTGCCAATAGATCAGTCAGTGAAACGAGCTGACTGGTGTCTTTTAGCTTCAAGATCTGAAGTGATAGCATTTTGCAAGTCATATTTTGAAATTCCATGCAATGTGGTATGTCCCCTGTACACTCATCAATGGTTAGCTCATTTAGGTTTGGACATACTACTGATGCAATCTCCAATAGTTTGGTCAATGAAACAGGCTGACTAATGCTTCTTAGATGCAAGATTGCAAGTGATGGCATCTTACAAGTAACATTGTGTAATTCAGTGTAATGTGGTATGTCCACCACACACCCTTTGATGAATAGCTGAGTTAGGTTTGAACACACTACTGCAGTAAAAACAAACAGGTTAGTCAGTGAAAGGGACTGACTGGTGCATCCCAGTTCCAAGATATCAAGTGAGGGCATCGTACCACAGGTCGCATTCTGTATTTCAGTGTAACGTGGTATGTCCCCTGCACACTCATTGATTTTTAGCCGGCTTAGGCTTGGATATAACACTGATGTCATATTCAAGAAGTTGATCAGCGATACTGTATGATCGCTGTTTGTCGTTTTACATGGTGAGACTATTGTGTTGGCCACCTTTATTTTATGGACATCTGAGGCTATCCCCATTTCAAGAGAAGGAAATTTCCTGGAAACATACACAATGGTATCATTGCTCCACAGCTTATCAATATTTGGACACCATACTAGCGCTACACCCACCAGGTTACTAAGTGAGACAGACTTACTGACGGCAAGCCTTACAACCTTAAGTGACGGCATCTTACAAGTAACATTGCGTAATTCAGTGTAATGTGGTATGTCCCCTGTACACTCATCAATGGTTAGCTCATTTAGGTTTGGACATACTACTGATGCCATTGCCAATAGATCAGTTAGTGAAACGGGCTGACTGGTGTCTTTTAGCTTCAAGATCTGAAGTGATGGTATACGACATGTAACATTATTTATTTTAGTGTAATAAGGTATGTCTACTGCACACTCATCGATGGTTAGCCCATTTAGGTCTGGACACACTACTGATACCATCGCCAGCACATCAGTGAGTAGAACAGTCGTCCTGATTAGCTTCAACGTAACCGTTGTGCATTGTAAGTTAACTACATATTTTGCAGCAAACTGGAAGAAATATAACAGAGAAGGGCCGCCCCGTAAATACCGTGTGTCTAAACTGCTGTAAAGTTTTTGAAGGTTCTGTAAATTACTATTTCCAGACTGACTCTCATGATTGATTAAAATGCCGAGGTCAAAGAGATCATATACATCATTACAAATGCCCGTTGTAAGTTTCTCGGTTGAATCTCTGCCACCCATACATTGCAACATGATCTCAGAATTGCTTATATGAACTGACCTACCCGAAATACTTGGATGACAGTTGGATTTGTCAGCGCTTGTATCACCTGATCTACTCGAGATGTGAACAAGATGCTTAATAATCCTTTTAGTTACAGACCTATCTTCATTGCTACAAGCAAATAACAACGTGTACCGTAATTTGATCGCCTCCCTATCAAGAGTTATTTTGTTTAGGCTCTGTTGTAAAATGTCAGTTTGACTTGACATATAATCGCCTGCACATTTCTCTTGGAAAAGAAGGTGGGGAAAAGAATACAATATTTCTGGTGCTTCCAACACCCTGTTTGAATGAAATTCGTGTCTGATGAGAAGCCCAATTTTCACTCCCGTCTCACGAATCTCTCCTTTGCTTTCCGTATCAAAGTCTTCAGATGTGAACAGCATTTTTTTACCAGGCATCATTACTGCTGATAGTGCAATTTTCCCAAGATCATGCCAAAACTGTTTCAGTTTCTCCATTTCATGTAATTTATAGCTATTATGTTGAATATAATTTGGGTTTTCTTCGGATCTTATCTTGTCTACATAATTGAAAAACAAGGCTCTGAGGAAATATTCAAATAAGGTACTTATTGTCCTTATTTGATTTGGGTCTTGAGGTGTTCTCATTTGGTTTATGTCTTGAACAAAGTATTTCTTAAATACAAAGCATATCATTGACAGCTGGATCGGGGTACGTGCAAGCCTGTATATTACGTCGTTAGACTTGATTTGATTGATGGCTTGTTGGGCTTTCTCTATATTCTTGAAGTGCCTTCCTACATAGGATTCTATTCCGTAGGCATCAAATCCGTCGAGACTAATGTGAGTGTATAACTTTCGTTTGTTGGTTTGTAATGCTGCCGAATGCCATGGCCGCGTAGTGACACATGTTCTTACATCTGCCATGATTTTGCGATCCAACAGGTCATTAACGTCGCCTTTATGCTCATTGCTGTTGAATTCATCATATCCATCTAGAATCAGAACAATTTGTGTTGGATTTTGTTGAATGAATCGTTTTATTTGATCACGACGTATTTTGCTGTCTTTGCACAAAAGTTGATTGTGGATTGCATCGACAATGTTGTCTGTTTCTCGTATTCTACGGAATTCAATTACGCAAACAACAAGCACATCTTTTAGAGGGGAATTTGGATCCCTTTTCGCCCAATCATACGCAAGTTTTTTACAAAGTGTACTTTTCCCTGCCCCGCCCTCTCCACTCACAAGAATGCGGGTTGGGCGTGCCCCGTCGACTTCAACCTCGAATAAACTATTTTGAGATCTCTCGAGGGGGATCTTTGATACTTTACCAGATTCTGTGTTTTCCTGACATAGAGACAATGTTGTGTAATACTGATCAAGTTTACACACGGATTTGTCTTCCCAAGGGTCTGCTTTAATGAAGCAATATTCGTGAAGGTAATACTGACGTAAATCTCGTATAAAAACCTCAATATCCAACTCGTCAGCAGTCGGTGACATTAGCCTTTGTGAAGACGCTAGGATAAGGAAATAGGGTAAAATAGAAATCTTCTGAGCATATAAAATCAACATGAAAAGTGCGTGCACAATAAATCATTGTGTAATAGGCAATTCCTTCATATCAAATAAGATTGCAGTTGCTGCGGAATTTATTCGACAAACCAAACATCTGAATGTTCAAAGACACCTGTAAATAAGTGGAAGTTAGACTTGAATGGCATATTTGGTTTCACTCTCCCATTTTTAAAGAAATTACTCAAAATCTGAAATTTCGTGGTGGGTTGAGAGACCCCCGACATTTCTCATAGGTTATGTACATACCGTTGCATGCTCTAAAATAACATTACGATTTGTCACTATGAACTATTTTCAGAGGGTTTGATGCTGTGTTAAGATGTATGGGGTGATAATAATTCGTGAACGATTGACAAAATGTTTTTTGATGGACCACAACTATACAGTGTGTCCCAGAAAACAAGTAAACCGAGATTAATGAAAGTCTTTTTATTTTTAAAAATGTTTAGAAAGTCATATATACTTGGAAGTTTAATGTTTTTTTTTAATATAATATTAGTCAAAAAGTTTTCCATTCATGCGTGGCTGGGCAAAGATTATCATAAGGGACACAGTAATAAAACTATTTGCACTAAAAAATTCAAATTCAAATTGTCATGTTTCAGTGTATTCAGAATTTCATCGACATTGAAGAAGATCATTAAAAAGTCCATTTTATTTTCTTCACATGATACCACATTTGTGAAAATTAAACAATTTATGATTGAGAAAAGACTTTTTGAAAAAATGCTTGTTTTCAGAAAATGTACAAAATACATTCATTAACCCTGCTGTCTGGATTCGGCAGCAAGCAACCAATAAGAATTTAATCCTTTTGTTGTGGCCTAGGCGAAATATTGTGTGAAGTCAGCCGTGCGTGAATCTTTTATGCAGCCAGTGGCGCTAATCCATTTTTAAATTGGGGGGGGGGGGTTAAGGGTGACGACAAATTTTGGAGCCGAATATTTTTTTTCCTGGATTTGCGCCCTTTTTTAAGTATGAGGTGTCGGGTAAAAGCAGAAATTATGATTTTTGGGTTAATGCTTTTATGTTTTTTTTAATTACTAAACTTACTACCCTGAAGATGCACTCAAAGATGAAACTTGCGCATGCAAATGAAATTACGACAACATCGCTATCCATTGTTTTAATGTTATCATGCATGAACAACAAATAATTAGTTGCGTATCAAAAAACATAGCTTTACAAATACCTAATTCATTCAAAAAATGTTCACTATCGGCCTAATAGTATATTTTTGGAATGTAATCCTGTTTCCTTTTTTTCTGGGACATACTGTAGTACAGCTTGTATTCATTTGATCATCACTCTGATAATTCCTGCTTCATGTGCTATGGAATGTATAAATTGTTTTGTATCTTTATAATCGTAGAAGGAGGTCATTATGATTTTATACCACTAAGAACACACACTCCCTGGTCAAGGTTGACCAAAATATGAGTCAACCTGACTTGGATTTTGGTCAAACTTGACCCGGAGTGTGGTTAAAATCGACCCTTTTCCGAGTGTGCCCCCAACGAATCCTTTCTCCGAGTCAGACTGACCCGGAATTTTTAAAAGTGCACCTAATACTTCAATTAAACAAAATTCAGTTATTTTCCGTTCATTCCAATCTATCACAAGCTTATATCTATATACAAAATGTACCTAAAAACCTTACACAATTACGCATGTAAAAGTTCATCACCTATAATAATTTGCAATGTTAATTTTCCGTTAGCTCATGTAGAGTGATAAAGAGATGCAAATTTAAATCAATTAACATTGTTTTATATTTCAATTAGCCACACCTTAAGAATATTTAAATTGAGGACATCTGTTCTGATAAATTACTACTTTTGCGGACGATACGAAATTCCTTATTCTTAATCACTAATATGAAAATAATACATGCTCCTGCTATGGAATTTCCGCGGATGAGTTTTGACCTTTAATTTTGTTTAGTTTGTTAAACATTTTACCAGCGGGCATTGTACTTTATGATGCAGTGATATTGGTGTAATATGATGTAATGATGTTGATGTAATATATCGATAATGCTCACCTGGTTTAGGATCATTCAGTGATTTTATGATGTTTTCAAGTTCTCCTTTAGTCCGAGGAGCCCATTTCGCCCATTCCTCTAACATGCGACACATGCCATTAGCAGCTGGAAGTTTGGTATTCATGTAGGCTTCATACCGCTGAATTGCTGCTAATTTAAATCCCAACATCAGTCCGAGAGGGCGGAGAATGGTTGGACTCAGATCGTTTGCAATCTCCCATACCTCCTGATCTGTTATTCTTTCGCCAATTGGTGAAGGAACAACTGCTGCAATGTGCAACTGTTCTTCTGGAGGTATTTCTGTTTAAAGCAAAGATAATTTCTCAGAGGATTTCGTATTCTGAAAGTAAGATTTAATACATGTAAACGGGGTAACCATAACTAGAAGGTGCAGATCTACTCCGCAGATCTTGGAGTTACGACTCGGCACTGGTGTAGTAAGGTCCATCTTCAAGATGAAGCGCTGAGGGCTGTGCCCAACATCACTTTGTATTATGTGGACTAACAGAACAGACGAAGAAGAAGAAGAAGAAGGAGAATAAGAAAAAGGAAGAGGAGGAGAAGAAGAAGGACGAGGAGAAGAAGAAGAAGAAGAAGGAGGAGGAGGAGGAGGAGGAGAAGAAGAAAGAGAAATGAGGAGAAGAAGGAGAAGAAGGAAGAGAAGAGAGGAAAAATGAGGAGTAGAAAGCAAGAAGAACAAAAAGTAAGTAAAAAGAAGAAAGCCAGAAGAAGAAGAAGCAGGAGGAGGAGGAGGAAAAAGCAAGCAAGAAGAAACAGTAAGTAAACAGAAGAAAGCCAAAAGAAGGAGGAAGTAGAAGAAGATGAATAGAAGAAGAACAAGAAGAATAACAACAAGAAGAAGAATGAAAAAGCACTAAGGAGGAGGAGGAGGAGGAGAAGGAGGAGAAGAAGAAGAAGAAGGGGAAGAAAGAGAAAAAGAAAGAGGAGAAAGCAAGAAGAAGAAAACGTAAGTAAACAGAAGAAAGCCAAATGAAGAAGAAGGAGGAGGAGAGAGCAATACGAAGAAACAGTAAGTAAAAAAAAAAGCCAAAAGAAGAAGAAGAAGAAGAATGAAAAAAGCAAGAAGAAAAAGAAAATAAGTCATTATCATCATTTAATGAAGAAGAAGAAGGAGAAGGAGAAAGTAAACAGAAGAAAAAGTAAGTAAGAAGGAGAGAGCAGGAAGAAGAAGTGTAAGAATTAGAAGAAGAAGGAGAGAGCAAGAAAAAGAAGAAGAGAAGAAAGAAAATAAGAAGAAAGCAATAAGGAGAAGAGCAGAAGAAAGAAGAAGGAAAAAGTGAGAAGAAAGAAGAAGAAAAAGAACTAAGAAAGAAAGAAAGAAAGAGAGAGAGAGAAAAAAAGAATAAAGGAAGCGAGGAAGGAAGAAAGAAAGAAAGAAAGGAAGGAAGGAAGGAAGGAAGAAGAAGATGGAGAACCCAGGCCCTGCCTGTGTACCAACAGAATTTGTCAAAATACCAGCGATGATGTAAATTAGTAACAAAATCATGCATCAATTGTTCCGCCTGACATAATATTTGTGATTCATACATACTGTATAATTTAAAAACATTTCTTCATAAACTGAATAAAACTACACAATGCCATTAAAAAAACTTAAATTTTCCGTTGGAAATGATTTTCAATTATGTGGAAATATTATTAATTTTGCAAAAAGTAACCATTACTTCTCCGTTAGAAATTCACAATTTAAATTTTTTTTGAATGTGTGTAGGGGTCGATTACATAGGAAATTGCTTTAAAACTCAAAGAACACATCAAACTGTGAACTCAGCATATAATATAATAACGATTTGACCGGGATTACAGTCATTCTCGAAAGAGAAAAAGTTGTGTCTGCTGTGACGATTTAAATTCATATGTTTTAATGGAAGATTTCAGTCAAGTTTTGATTTGTAGTGTCTAGGAGAAAATTATGTTTCTCCCTCAGTATTTCCCTGCATTTTTATTGCTTTCAACATATTGATATAATTGTCAGAAAAAAAAACGTTTTTAATATTACTAACCTCCATCTGCTTCCATCGTACCCTCTTCATAGTTGTCGACATTTTCCAACGTTAATATCGGTGTGGATTTATCTTCCAATCCCTGCCAAAAAGATGAAAAAATGGTCTGATCAGTGCCGTTTTCTCAGTTTTTTTTTTTTTTATTTTTTTTAGATAAGGGCTTTGTCACATATTTGCGGTTAGAGCCAACGCAACGTAAAGGCGCGTATAAGGTGCAACTTTGGGGAAATACACTCTTAAAAATCCCTAGTCAGACCGACTCGGAAAAGAAATCCGTTGGGGGCACACTCGGAAAAGGGTCAATTTCAACCAAATTGCGGGTCAAGGTTGACCAAAATATGAGTCAATCTGACTTGGATTTTGGTCAAACTTGACCCGCAATTCGGTTGAAAATGACCCTTTTCTCAGTGTGCCCCCAACGGATCCTTTCTCCGAGTCAGACTGACCCGGAATTTTTAAGAGTGTAGGTGCAGATCAATTTTTGCCGCGGTATTCGAGCAATTTTGCACTTTTCACGGCTGAACGCTCGCCCCAGCCCGTTTGTTTGCAAGGTTGCACCTTTTAGGTGTGCATTTATGCAAATTTATGGATGTTTTCTCTTCAGAAGGCTTGTGTGAGCTATTTCTACCATCTGTTTCTATGAATACACTTTCAATACGGAATATGCAACTTGCCTACATTATACCATTTTCTATGTCGGACAAGCTCAGACAAGCTTTCAGGTTGCCAAAAACAACCTTTGTTTAAACGGTATGCATGGAATTTGAATATATTACGAAAACGGCCTATAGGTCCAAAGTTTGAACCTTAAAGGATGAAAATAACGCACCTTCGGCTTCAACACTATATGATTATGTGCAAATACACACCGTCACGGCCAGCGTGTTCAGGGCGTAGGCTGGTTTGGGCGTGGGAGGTGCACATCTTGCGCGAGGTGGAACTAACTTGGTGTGGGGAGGTGCACATTTAGGGAGGCTGGAACTAAAGTTGAGAAATCAGGCGTTGAAAGCAGAAAGGTGTGAAAATTTCTTTTTGCTTGCCAGGGATGGAACTCCTTTGGATCTGCGGGGGTGCACCCCCCCCCCCCAGCCTACGCCCTTGGTGTTGGCCAAGTGGGTTGCGTCCGTCTCACATGTGGAAAGTCGCAAGTTCGAGCCCCGGTAAAGTCATATTTAAAATAGTTTTTTTTTCAATATTTGTGAATGTTAATTAATTAAGTGTATTAAAATGTAAATACTATAAAAAACACTGGAATGAACGGAAATTGATGTTCACACACAAAAACACACAGTTTGCAAGAAAAAGAAAAATCCTTTTTTTTATTTTATGTGGTGCAAATTTGCACCTTTCGGTTGCAATGTTGCACCCTCCAGAAAGGTGCAACATTGCACCCTTCAGAAAGGTGCAAAGTTGCACTTTTAAAGGTGCTCCCAGCGTGACATTGGTCTGCACCTTTGAAGGTGAAAAGTTGAGCCTATTTTTCTTAGTGTGTAGATGGCATTTTAAATGAATACATTTAGGAGACAATGTCACATCTATGTGATGGAAATTTGATATTACCTCTTGAGATTCTCGACGGGACGTCCCATCACTATTGACACTGGAAACTGAAGGCGAACTGATGTAACCTGGCAGGTGAGGTTTCTCAGGAAGAATAGGTGATTTTACTACTGTGGTTGCTTCATTGATGCTACCCGTATCATATCCGTCATGATTACTCGAGTGCGTGGAAAAGACATCTCCTTGGCCTAAGTGGGTTTCAGGACTGGTGTTGCCATTCTGCCCATCTACAGTAGTATGTGGTGTCACTTTTGAACTTTTACACCCCATCCCTGGGCTTTCTTGGTGAGATTTTCTTCCTGCATTGCTGGAAATGAATATACTGTAGGTGATACGTCCTCTTCAAATATTAACAATATTGCGAACAGTTTTCATATGTTTATTGTATTTAAAGGGGGTTAATCGGCATTTGTCTGTAAGTGATGAGAAATCACAGTGACGTGATTTATAATACATTGTAGCAAACATTCGAATAATAATGAATAAATCAAGCCTGAAATGACTATTATCTGGTTTTATACATCTCAATTTATGCCTTGTTAACTGTTGACTTCGAACCGCCTCCGTAGAGTCAAGTTCAATCGCTATTGATTCTCCTGTAGGAGTGAGAGTTATAGTACATGCGAGAAAATAATTGCATCCCCTTCATTTTTAATATATAGCATATAAGATTGAAAAATCACATTTAAAAGATTGTCAAACTGTGCTTTCTGACATATCTGACAGTGTTTGAATGGTTAAATAAACACCATAGAACACAAAACGTCAGACTGTTATGCTGTCATTCATAAAATATGTACAGATAAAAAGCGGCAGATAAATTATTGTTGGCCGACAAAAAATTTTCAACACAGCAGCCTATATGGGTGGGGAAACTGGAATGATTTTCACTCGTTAAAAGCACTTACTGATCTTTTTGAACTGCATTTTTTTCAGGGCTTCATATAGACCTTATCAAGACACTGGTAACATGGGGAATGGTGTAGCTCACATTTTTCAAAAACTGTAATCATAGGTATACGATGCCTTTAAAATCTGGAGTAATCCTCTCTGGGATTAAGATTCTTGATCTTGATCACTGGCGTTTGAATCACTGGCAAACACAATGGGGCAAAAGATTGCTAGTAATTCCTACAAGTTGAACTTCTTGAACTTGTTGAACTTAGTTATTCTTTAATTTCTCTGTAACATTTTTTTTGTGCTACCTGTTTAAAATGTTTTCCTGAAAAGTGTTTGAGAGTGTCTTTCAATCTATTCCTGTTGTAGTGTCAAAAGATGTCTTTGTTCCTCCTTTTTTTAGGGGAGGGGCTTTACCAGTTAAGGTTTGGATTGGTTGTGGATACTTTTGGATACCATCCCCAAAATTTTAAGAGCATTTTAACTCCATGTATTCTTATGTCATACTATGCAAATAACCTGATGACAGTTTTAGGACAAAACTGTTTTAAAGCGAGATTGGCTACCAGTTCATTTAAAACTTGAAGTAATCTTGTCATTTCAATTTATTTAGGTTTGTGTTTTAAACACAAACCTGGTCAAGGATTCTTGAATTAATATTTCAATTTAGAATTATGTGTTTGTTTGATAATTTTCTGTGACCAATAAGGATACACACTGTTTATCACAATTGTTTGTGTATCATGAACACATCTGATCTAAGTCAGTTTGTAATGATTGTTGTACCGTGCGAGAATTGTTGTTAAAAATTCAGTACTGTATCATTAGAATGTAAGTGAATATTACAATATCGACTGTTTTTACAATATCATTTATACAGATTACGAAAAGCAAGCAGCGGTATTAAAATGGGCCTTGTGCAAGCGAATGGGAAGTACGCTGTTCATCTGAAAAAACCCCTCTTGTTTATTCGTGTAACAATTAGTCTCTTTGCTAAGTAATCTCTGGATACTACTGGATACTCAAGTCATTGAAATGTAACGGTATGCGCATTAATTTATTACTAGCTTTCTCGGCGCTTCGCGCCTCGAAAGCCAGATGTGGGGTTTTGTACAACAACTACCACTAATACTCTTCCTATACTACTACTTCTACTTCTGGTCCTCCTAATGCTAGTAATATTAATTCTACTTCTACTACTACTTGTACTACTACTACTACTACTACTACTACTACTATTATACTACTACTACTACTACTACTACTACTACCACTACCACTTCCACCACCACTACTACTACTACTACTATTACTACTACTACTATACTACTACTACTACTACTACTACTACTACTACTACCACTACCACTTCCACCACCACTACTACTACTACTACTACTACTACTATACTACTACTACTACTACTACTACTACTACTACTACTACTACTACTACTACTACCACTACCACTTCCACCACTACTACTATTACTACTACTATTCTTCTTCTATTATTGTGTATTATTATGTATTATTGTGTATTATTATGATGATGACGATGATGGTGATTATCATTATTGTTGTTGTTGTT
>JZLH01S0007626.1:38640-48958 GCA_001188425.1 Eucidaris tribuloides
GGCATAAGAATTCTGTAACACTTATTGTTCAGTGAATGAAAAAAGAAGTTGAGTAAGAAGATGGCAATTTGTACAACCTACCCTGCTGAACCAAATGGCATATTTTTAATAAGTAATAATAAGGAAAAAAAGGTAATAAATTTAGGGTGTTCATGGCTACTAATCCCGATATAATGTTCCATTGTGTAACTCCATTATTTTTAAGATATGTGAAACCTGTCTGTTGTGGCCAGTGGCAAGTGAAACAACAAAATTAGGCCTTTGTAGCCTGGTGGCTGCTATGGACAGTTTATAACACATATTCCGACTACACAATCCTGTATAATTCTGCATAGGAAATCTAGTACCCAAACAGGGTTCAATGTAAAACATGCTGTTATTGGTAAATCATACATGAAAGGAGTCTCTCAAAATTAGATTTTATTTCCTACACTGTGAATAACAGTGTGGGGATGGTTGAAAAGTTTTGGCTATGTACTACATGTACGTATAATGTGCATACCTTGTATTTTGTTGTGTATGTAGTTGGTATGCCAGATATGTGCTATCTTAAGTTAAAGGTTAGTGGCATGATTGGGAACACTTGAAAATGCCTCAAGAACCAAATCACTTGAAATATATACCAACTATACACTAGCAGGAGTGGATCACCCATCTGGGAGGATTTGTCTGTAATTTGTTTACTTGAGGAGAATCAAGCATAAACATAGGAGTATCTTAATATTTACCGTGGACGATAAAAATAAGCCCCATAGAGAGCCACACAACAGGTTTCTGTGCTACGAGCAATATTGACATTGTTTATTTTAGAATGAGTCAACGTTTGACTACAAGATTTTCACAGGAGAATCCTTGCATAGTTTACATGATTCTAGAGTAGTTTCAGCCCAAGTTGAGGACTACCCCCAATCATGTCATTTACCTTTAAACTCATGAATCTGCTGTGATGAGGGAATCAATATGTCTCACCAACCTGTCACTACCTGTGACCTGTGTCAGTTGTCTGTTATTGACTTGTCTTGTGTTTTCCTGTCTATATTTTTCAGAGCACCATGCTACAGGGGATTGAGCGTTACATGAAGCAGGCCATTGTGGACAAAGTATCCAGTGTGTCTAGTGCAGCTCTCTGCTCATCTCTGGTAAGTTACTCATTTCAGTTATCAAAGACACAGGCCAACTGTGAACCGTAAAAAAAAAACTGTCAGCCACATAATTCTCCATGCTGTAAGTGTCTTTGATATGGTCTAGAAATGAAGGCCTAATTTTTTTTTATTTCATAATGATCATTTAGTGTTTAAAAAAAGTGAAAATCAGTTACCGACAGTCATGTCTGACGTTAGAAAACAGACCCCTGACATTTCTCTTTAGCATCATGTGGAGCCAAATGTCAGTGCCATTCATAATGATATTGCACGCCCACTATTTAACCCTAAAATAATCGGCCCCCCCCCCGACGAATTTCACGATTACGCTGGCCGCGCAGAAATTTTTTGACCGCTGCGTTCCACATGGGCTTTTTACTTTTCAGTCGGCCGTGGCATCATTTAAGCCCATTTTTTTGAATAAATGCGACGTAGAAACGTTACGATCTGCGCGACTTTTCGTAGCGTGCATTGGCACTCGGACAAAATTTGCTGACAAAAACGTTGATTTTGTGTACAAATATCAATATTGCAATTTGTTTTCAGCCAAAAAATCAAATTAATGGATTATTTTTACTTTAACTGGCTGAAATGGATAATTTATGCGTTTAATAGAATCGCAAAAGGTCCGCTGATTCAGACAGAAGTTCATCGAAAAAATAACAATGAATACTATAGGAATAACTTCATAGATTCGCGGCAAATTTTTTTGTAGAAATTGTCATGAATGTCAAAAATTTTTAATCACCCAAGAATTAGCAATTCTACTAGCTATTGTAAGCGAGTTATAATGGCAAAGACATATTTTCATACACTTAATTGGCAATAATGTCAATTAGAAATATAAAAAATCAATTTTGAAAATTTTACTATTAACAGTCTTGTAGTTTACATCCGCTCTATGCGCGTGCAAATTTTCGCGAAGCCGATCGGCGTGATCTGCGCCGAGATAGCGGGGGGTGGGGGGCATAATGCGCCCGCCGGTAAATAAGTAGAGACCCATGAAATAGCCGGTATTATTTAGGGTTAAGAAAGAAAATCCCTCTGTAAAACCAAGGTTTTTGAGGCCTGTTTTACTTCTCCCAATCATGTCAATGCCCTTAAAACCTGTTTTAATGTATTTTCCCGTCATCGACCCAATAAAACCCTAAAAAAATTTTCCTCGCAGCATCTACTCAAGCAGAGTCCCGACGTGGTCAAGCGCTGGGTGAACGAGGTGCAGGAAGCAGCTTCCAGTGACAACATCATGGTTCAGTACCATGCCTTGGGGCTGCTGTACCACATACGCAAGCATGACCGCCTAGCCGCATCCAAGATTGTCAGCAAGTATACCCGAGGTGGCCTCAAGTCACCCTACGCCACCTGTCTACTGGTGAGTGAATGTTGTTGATAGGAACATGCATCTGGCTATATCTAGATGCCAGAGCTCAAAATACAGTGTGGCCCAGAAAGAATCCAACACTTGCGATCGCTACTTTCTTCTACGTCATCAGCAAATTGTAATTGGTTTTTATTTCATTGGTTAGAACATTCTTTTTCCAACAAACTGATACCATGATTATTGTTTTTAGTAAGGTTTTTGGATCCTAGGCTCATTTTTCTGAGGCAATGTCATCTCCCAAATTTCCTACCTTTTCCACTCCACTGATACTTGGAAAACTCAAATATTCTCTCATTACAGTGTGCCATAGAATAAACCATATGCAGACAAAACCACAGGAATGCCCTTGCTTTGATGAAAATAAAGACAGTGTGAGGAATTTCTGTCTGTCGGCTTGGCTGATTTTATGGCACACTACGTCGCGAAAAAATCTTGATGTTCCGAGGATTGGTGGAGTTGAAAAATCAGGAAATTTGGGAAATGACGTTGTCTCAGAAAAATGGCCTTAGGATCCAAACGCTTGACTGAAAATTGATGATCATGGTATCATTTTGTTGGTAAAAGTCTGTTCTAACCAAAGAAACAAAAACAATGACATTTTGCCGATGATAGTGAAGAAATTAGCGATCGCAGGTGTTGCATTCTTTCTGAGCCACCCTGTATATCCATATATTTCAATTACAGGGACTTTTTTTGTTGGTCAAAGGTTTGGGAGAGAGATAGCTCCTGTAAAATTAGCTATAGGGGGCTATTTTTTTGTGTGAACAGCTACAGAATAACTAATGTTTCAAGTTTGTTTTCTTTCCATTGTTAATACAAAAGCACATACTGCAGCTTTAAACTAGTGTTTGAATGGTTTGGAAAGGCATCTATAATCAATGAATTTATGTCTGCAAATTTTCCTGCCATGTGATTACAGGGTGTAACTTTTTCACAATGACAGAAAAAAAGAAGCCCCTGTGAAAACAGTTCAGGGACTGTTAGTGAAATTTTAGGGGCTAAAAGCCCCGAGGCCCTGTGTGTTTTGAGTGCTGCTTGGTACCACAGTTTCTACTCAATATAAGACATTTAGACAAGCAAGCTGTTCAAAGTAAAAGTTGGGCATTTCATTGGGCTTACTGTGGCTAGTACTAGTCAAAAAAAAAGTTAAGTGTTTATTTTACAGTAAATGTAGCAAAATATTTAGGATAAAATCATGCACAACTACATGTAACAATTTGTTGCCACTAATTAAGCAGACCAAACGTATTCCATCATTTGAGAATTTGTAGGTTAGAGCATCGCTGAAATGCAAAGTTAAAATTATGATAAGCTGGAACCTTTTTACTGCAGTTATCAATGGTAAACAACTGTTTATTTCTAATTGGGAGTATTTGCATGTGTTTATAATTGTATGTTTATTTGTCCATATTGCTTGTTTTATTATCAGATTCGTATCGCCGCCAAACTTCTTGAAGATGAAGATGCTAGGTAAGCTTACATTACAGGGAAATTTTTGTCATGAATTTACTACCATTTAAAAGTGGCACATTTTAAATTGATTACATTTATTAATCAATAACAATATTTAACTCTTAACGTGCTGAAGTCGCAGATATGCACCAAATAATACACCTAAAGTCCATACAGGTTCAAATCCTCTGGCATGTTAAGAGTTAATGCTAAAAAGACTGCATTTCAAAGGGTCAGTAGGCTAGTGGGGAGATCTCATCTATATTTCGCTTGCACATGTTACGTTTGTATAAGGAAGAAAAGAGACCGTACTATCATTTTCTATCATTTACTATGATTTTCCTGAATATTTAGGGAAATATAAAATACAGTGTAATTTATGGTGTTAAATGTTGACTTCGCTGTACAGTAAGTATGGGATGAACTGCAGCACAAAAAGTTGAACCAAATTGCAATGGAAGATTCAATTCACATATAATTTCCTTGTCATTTTGTTGTAGTTATTGTGCCATTTTGATCTTTGACTGCCATGACATTGTAATATGATAGTGTATCCATGTAACTCTATGCCCAATAACAGTGACATTGAAAACAAAAATCAAAAAACAAAGACAGGAGGTAAATTAAATTGCAGTACTTAAAATAACAGCATATGTTTATTTCAGAGTATTTAGAAAGGGACATGCACTTGCTTCAGTTTGCAGCATATGGGCAGTATTCAGGTGTTACAAGTAATTGATGGGTGATATGTATTTCTTTCTTCAGTCATGACAGTCCGCTGTACGATTTCATTGAAAACTGCCTCCGACACAAGAGTGAGGTAAGTAATTTGCGAGACATCATTCATATCTTTTTTGGGGGTCAGGTAGTCCATGTATAGTGATTCTTGAAGACTATAACAATTAAAACATATGGGACTAACAAGACCACTGGATCTAAACATTCCAAGAAAGACTAGTCTCCCAATTACAACAAATTATCAAGAGTGATAAGATAGAGGTATAAAATCTGAAATTCCCCGGTAGTGTAACATATACCGGTAGTATTCTATAAGGGCAGAAATATACTACCGACGGTCAAAGATTACAGGCATCATTCAGCAATGTTTCCAGGTTAAACCAAATCTGAGCTATGTGATCCTCCATGCCACTAGTGTGTCTGATATGGTCTAAAAATAAAGCCCTGAAAATAAAACAATTGCAGTTTAATGCAATTATCAAATCAATGAACGACCTTTTTAGTTTTCTCCACAAAATGCTGTTATAAAAGTGTTGGTCCCTACAGTAATTTATATGTCAGTATTTATCAGTGCATATATAACTGTCTAAAGATATCAAAAGTTAATGTAAATGGGGATTCCACAATGTTAAATAGCATCTTTAATCATCATGGTGGACTCCCATGTTATGAATTAGTTTTGAGTGTCTAACGAGCTTATTTAACAGGTCAAATGTTTTTGCCAAGCTTATTTGACTTCCAGATGTAACAAACCATTTCTACTAATTTTTTCAATTCAGAATCACACTCTTGTGATTTATTGAATGTTGGATGTTGATCACTAGTTTGTCTGGTGTAAAAACTGGTCAGTTACACCTTTCCATTGTGAACTGTTTAAAAATTCTCTCTTTGCAGATGGTGATATATGAGGCAGCCCATGCTATTGTTAACATGAAGAACACAACCTCCCGTGAACTGAACCCAGCTGTGTCTGTGTTGCAGCTTTTCCTTAGCTCGCCGAAACCCACACTGCGATTTGCTGCCACCAAAACACTAAACAAGGTCAGTCTTGGGTCAGAAAATTAATTGCATTCATCAGTAAGATGTTAAGTACAAATAATGGGCAAATATCTAAGTTGCTAGTATCACAGAATTTTGACTTCCTTACACAATTTGTTTCGGCTTGTAAATTGTTAACTTCTCCCTTTCTTGCACACGACATCCAGTATTAAATAGAAAATACATATAACTGCTAGCTCTGCAAAGTGTAAACCACAGACTGGTATCTAGGGTTGGCGAAATGAAATCAATAATAATTTTGAAAAAAAGAAATCATTGATTTGAATAAACAAATATATAGAAAAAGTATCAAGGTGACAAAAATGGTCGGGAAAAAATAAAAATAGAAATAAAAATGTGATTTTTAAAAAAGTTTTAAGTGATTTAAAGGCCCACTGTCATGACAGAATGGAACACCACCCTCTTTTGACTAAACCAATAAAAAAAGTGCACTAATGATACCCACATTACAATGTAAATAGCCCTGGTGGTGAGGAAAAATACATTTGTTTTCCTCCTGCAATATTTAGACTATATGGCTCTGCAACAGTTCATGTTCATGGATATGTGTTAACTAGTTCTCATCCTCTCTGTGGTTGTGTTGATCCTTGACAGTGGACCTTTAAAATGATGGATGATTTCATATTTTATGAAATAACTGCTTTTCACACTTATGCCACACTTATGGGGATAGTGTTTGGGTAGTTTACTTTAAAAAAAAAATGATCCTAAAAACCCAATTTAAATCAAATAAATCTTGAATAAAAAGGAAATAAAACAGAAGTTTCCAACCTTGCTGCTGTTGTTCCTATCCCAGGTGGCCATGACCCACCCGGCAGCTGTCACTGCCTGCAACCTGGACCTGGAGAACCTGATCACTGACGTCAACCGCAGCATCGCCACCCTGGCCATCACCACCCTCCTCAAGACGGGCAGCGAGAGCAGCGTCGACCGCCTGATGAAGCAGATCGGCTCCTTCATGAACGACATCTCGGACGAGTTCAAGGTGGTGGTGGTGTCGGCCGTCCGCTCGCTGTGCTCCAAGTTCCCCCGCAAGCATGCCGTCATGATGAGCTTCCTGTCATCCATGCTCAGGGACGAGGTAAGAGCACGATCGATTTGATTTTGTGGAGAGATGTCTAGGATTTCTGTTTTGACATTCTGCTGTATCTTATGACATTGGCGATCATGGAGTACCACAACCGTTGGCGTATGGGGATGTTCATTTGTAGCCAACTTTTGCGATTTTTTACCAGCCAAACAGCATCCCACAATTGGGGGGTGGGGGACAGGGGGCCAACACCGATGAAAAGCATTTCTGCCAGCCAAATTACTAGCCAAACACCATCCGACAAGAGTTCTTATTACACTAAAAGGGGGCTGTTAACACCCTCTTTTGCCAAAGGGGGGTGTTTGAATACCCCAAAACACCCCCTGGATGTGCTTATGACCACAACTCTCTGTCTTTAGTTCTGTGTACAAGATTTACAGCTTGGCACCCAATTCCCTGCTTTTCTAACCTCTCCAAAAGACTCCTCATCTATGTTATCCTTCTTCCTCCCCTACCCCTGTATTTGCCCTATTCTTTGATGGATTTTTGCCAAACCTTCATTAATAGATATGTCTTATTTTTCTGCTTTTATTAAAATCAACTTGATGTCAGGGTGGACATCCGCTTTAACATCTCATATACCTCTTCCCTGTTCCCAGTTTTCAGAGAGGAATTTGACTTCAAGCATACCTTACTGTCACTGTTATTACCTTTAAAATTTAAGATGCACCTTCAGTCCCATATTTTCTGGGGGGCTTGAGTGCAAGGGTACCATTCATGACAGTTTTCTCATCTTTGATCTCTCATTTTCTTTTCATGTCACCCTGCTAACTTCATCCACTTCTGGATGTATTCCTCTTCATGATCTCTCTAGGTCTTCCTGTCCTGGGCAAGTCTCATCCTGGTGCTGCCATGTATGATATAATATTATCCCGCCAACTATTTTTTTTTATCTTCCTTTGGTACTTTTCCTATCTCTGCATGTCCATTCTGTGGCCCTTTTTTGACCATCTATCATCCTTCTCATTAAATATCCTACCCTTCTCCATTTTGTTTCTTTCACATTTTTAGCTCATCCGGCCCGAAGGGCCCGATGAGCTTATGCCATGGCGTGAGTCCGTTCGCGTTCCGTCCATTGGCGTCGTCCAACTAAAGTTTTGATAATGTTTCTTCTCGTCATTTATCAACGTCGATTTGATTCTTGATTGTTTCATATGATAGGGCTAGTGGGGATTAAAACTTACTACACAGAATCGTGGAAATTCATCATATATATGTTAATTTATGCAAAGTTATTCAAATCACAAAAATGCTTCTTCTCCTTTCATTCTCAACTGTATTTTGATTGTATTGGCTTTATTTGAGGGCTGAGTTTATGCACATTAACTCTACACAGAATTTGAATTATACTCCATTATATTAATTATGCGTAATTGATGCAAATTTATATCTCCAAAATAAAACAAATTGCTTCATTCTCCCCACATCTTCTTTGACCACACCGATTTCATTTTCTGTTTGTCGTTTGATCTGATAGGCTATGGTGGGTCTGGCTCAAGACTTTCTACACAAATTTGAAATATAATCAATTATGCAAATTTATGCAAATTTATTCAAAATCACAATAAAATCACAAAAAATGCTCCTTCTCATTCAATTTCTCACAATTTTTGATTTGTTGTTTCTTTGCTGGGTAGAGCTAAGCATGTTAGCACTAACTTCATACCTCAGTATTTTTAACGATGTTGGCTCATTGATTAATTATGGTAATTTATGCAGATTTACCAAAAGTAACAGAAATGGCTTCTCCCTCATTTCTTAGACCAGATTTTTTTTTATTATTATTTAATTTTTTTTCATGTCCTTCCCGGGGCATGAACTAATATTTCTCACATGCTAATTTTTATTATATTTTGTTCGCTTCCGGGACAAGTCAAATTTTTAATTTTTGACCAGTATAAAATTGTAGCACATGAAATTTTGGATATAATGATGTTGGGCGAATGCCGGATGAGTGCCGCTAACGTCATTGAAACAACGTTTTCTAGTCTACGAATCCTGGCTTATGTCGTACATCTATTTCTGACTCTTCCCCAATATCTCTTAGGCGCTTCGAGTACAAGCGTGCGCATGCGTCGACAGCTCACATCGCCCCGTCATTGAAGAGAACAGAGAGCAAAGAGGGCAGGCTGGCCCACCCTGTGTGGAAATTCATTCCGAGGCTGCGAATACACACCTCCACTGGCCATCCACCAGCATCCTCCACCTGCTGGGCCGGGAGGGGCCCCGCACCGCCAACCCGGCTAAGTACATCCGCTTCATCTACAACCGGGTCATCCTGGAGAATGCCGCGATCAGGGCCGGTGAGTTTGGGTCTCTGCTCTCTTTGGGGGTTTAACCCTATGTTAACTGGGGGGGGGTCAATTTGACCCCCCCTCCACGAATTTCGCAACCATGCCGCCGCGCAAAATTTTTTGACAGCGTCGCTCGCTGACTTTTTACTTTCAAGTCTTGCGCATCTTTTGAGACCGTTTTTGCGAAAATCGGACGTACTGTTACGTCGCTGCGCAAGTTTTTATACACGCATGTCAACCCCAAAATTGCTCAAAAATGTGATTTCATGTACAAAACCAATAGAAATTGTGTTTTCAGCCAAAAATCATAAATGTATGATTATTTTTACATTTACTGGTTGAAGTGGATTAAGTTTATGCTGTTTATGATCGCAAAAGTGTCCCCGACAAAGTTCATCAAAAAAATAATAAACAAAAGGCCGAAAAAACAAAGAAATACATAAGAAATTCACAAAACAATAAAATACATAAGAAATTAATTCTGATTCGGCAATTTTTTTGTAGATAATTGTTAGAAATGTCAAAATGAACATTCTCACCAAAAATTAGCATTCTACTAGCTATTGTAAGTGAGTTATAGGCAAAAACATAATTTCATACACTTATTTGCATAATTAATTACTTAAAAAATATAAAAAATTGAAAAAACATTGAAAATTTTACTATACAGTCTTGTAGTTTACATCCGGCTCTATACGCTTGCAAATTTTCGCGGTGATCGCGCGATCTGCGGCCGAGATCTGAAGGGGGGTCAAATTGACCCTCCCCCTCCAGTAAAAACCTGGTCTGAAATAGCCCAGTGAAAATAGGGTTAAAGGCAGGGCATCTCTTTTGCATGCCTAAAAATTAACATTGTATAAATACAATGACCAATTGTCCCATCGCGTTACCGATGAATAAATTAACATAATTTAATAAAAGTGAGTGATTTTACTTTTTATTTCTATTGTGGGTAAAGATCCTTAGTACCTATTAGAATATACCCAAGGATTGGGGTTTCATCACAACATATGGGAAAATGGTCTGTTTTTGCCTGTGATGTCCCTCGCGTTACCACCGCGAAATAGCTTGGACTTGCCCATATATGCTATACTGCCCCCCCCCCCCCATGACAAAAGGGCATAACTGACATTTTGGTGTTTCTGAGATATTGAGCAAAATG
>JZLH01S0007641.1:10107-26804 GCA_001188425.1 Eucidaris tribuloides
AAAACCTTTGCAAAGCGCCCTTGACAGTGAGCTACTCGACATTATCACCCTACTTCTCATATGATTTTTTTTCATGTAGTAAACTTTGATCAGCAGGTATTCTTGCACGTTGCAAACTCAACAAAAACTGGTTTCGTAAAGTATATTCCAATGCAATACGTGTTGGGAGAAGCCTCCTAGCTTCACCACTTTCGGCCAGTATTATTGCCGCTCATAAACATTTTGAAAGACGCTCAATACTTCGAGTTATGGTCAAATATTTGAACCCCTACCTGGGCTATTTCCTAGGCATTTTCCTTGGTATTTCAGTATCAAGTTTTCTTTGATTTATTTTCCTCTTGTGCAAATTTTATTTGGTCTATTACAAAAATGTCCAAATGTCCTGATTAAGCAAGAGCGGTCAAGCTGTGGTATTAAAGCTTGAAAAAAAAAGAAACAAATAAACAAGGAAATTCCAGTAAGAACAAGCAAAATGTTTGTTTTATGCATACGTTTTCAAGCAATCGCAAGCAATCATGAAGCAATTCCTTACGATCAATTTTGTTGTTGTTTATGAATATAACCCAATTACACAATTTTTCAATTCTGAGCCTTGCCAAAATTGCTGACATTTCAAAGAGAGTTATCCAAGCCAAATTTGTGTGGTGTCATTCAGACAATGGAAAACCACTTTCCAACCTTTGTCCCTGTGAAAGTGTCACGGTTCCTTAACATTGTTCCTATACTATGTACATGCTTCAAGTCTAGGTGCATGTCTGATGGTCATGATCCTGGCAAATGACGTAACCGTTTCATATATTTGCCAAAAAAAAATACCGCGCATATGCAAACATTCACACGCGCGCATGCACCAAATATGTTATTTCTCTCTCCCTCTCTCACAAGCACACAGACACGGACACGGACACAGACACACACAAACAGACAGATACATGCAAACAGATACACACAGACACAGACACACACACACACACACACACACACACACACACACACACACACACACACACACAGACATAGACACACACAGACACAGACACATACGCCACAACTCACACAAACGCTTTCGTGACTCTGTGTAAATGAAATGTTAAAGGAAAAGCATTGGCAAGGCTTATCCAACAAAGTCGTTAACTAGCTATTTATGACGCCACAAGAATTGAATCGAGAAACTTCGTAAATTATACTCACAAATTTATTCACGTTTGATTAAAAACACAATACATTGTCGTATTATTGTTTCTGGTACAAAACTTTACAAAAGTGCAATAAGTGATTAAAAGGTACAAAATTAACGGGAGACATTTCAAGTATAGGTCGAAAGGTTCGTTTTCAATCATTGATATATCATTTTGCATACATTTTTCCAAAAACATGCGTGCAATTTTATTTTTTTGCACTTTTTTTGATTTTTTGTTGGTTCATAAACACATAAACCTGTCATTTACAGCATAGACAAAAACCGAACTTCAAACGTCAAATCCATTCATTGTGTAATTCACATAGGAATAATGTGTACTATTCATAAGAGTAATGTACAGATATCACTCAACGGCTTATTGCATTAATTTTAACTTACAGGTATGTAATATGATAAAAAAACATGCAAAGCACGAGGTACACTACAATGAAAATATTTATGATTACATAGATATTGGGAATAGAGATACATTTTGGCTTACAAACGAATTTGTCACACTTTTACAATTATAAAACCAACTACGATTATATTTAACACATTTCATCATTAAAACTTTACAAAACATGAAATATTATGATAAAAAAGCTACAATTTAATCGGAGATGTTTCAAGTATACATTTGAAATACGTTTGCATTCATGGCATAATTGACACTGAATTTATGATGTAAATATTTATTTTGAATCAATTATTACAAGCATAATTTGCTTCATAAGCTAGTTATTTCGATTGTCGCTGGTTCATTGATACAAAAAACCCAAACAGTTGAATATCAAGTTACGATCTATTCAGTTTCCAGGGGCGTCGATTCATTTTTTGAATTGGGGGGGGGGCGTGCAAAAGAAAGAAATATGTGAAAAATTTTGGCGCAATGTGTACGCCAAATTGCAATAGAGAATAAAAAAAATCATTTCACAATAAAAAAGTATTGCGCATATAGTATTTTCATGTCAAGTTGAAACGTTTTATAGTGTATTGCATTGCTTTTTAAACGTATCCTTGCATTACGTTTTATGAATTTCCAAGTTGTCAATAGTAAATTGAAATATTTGCCCCCAATATTTTCAATGAGGTGGCGACTGCCCGCACTGCCCCCGATCGACGCCCCTTTCATTATAAATTATTCTAATACGCAAGAGTATAACGTATGATCACATTTATGTGAGCAATAAGGTTTCATGTTAGTAATTATGTTATTCAATTTACCTTCTACAGACGATCGTATCAAAAACTGATAAACATATTGAAAACATAAAAGACATCGATACCACATAGACTAAATACATTTTCACGATACTACATGAATATAAACTCTCATACATGTTTCCAAATTATTCGTTTTTTTGATTGCAAATTTTCATAATTCGGATGGATAAGTTTGAAATTAATAAGTATATGTCGGTATAAATATAATTAAACACATATTGTTTTCTTTGGAAGTATATTGTTCATGAAGCATAATCACACATAACTTCTGACGTAAAAGAAAATATTACTTAAGCTCGAGAACATACCTCTATTTGGAAAAAACTTTAAGATTCCAAACACATGAATATCATATTCTCACTTCCTTCCAAATTGCATGATAACGCTTGCAAATGGAATATACATTTTTGGTGTGACTGTGATATAAAAAATCAACAAGCTAACGGTGAGATACACATCCCGCTTTAAGAACTACTCGCTCGCAGATATGATCTTTTTATGACTTCACACAAATTACAAAACTTATTTAATCACTCTGCCGCATAAAACCCGTCAACCAATGAAGTTGAAAAGTATATATAACAAAAACACGTACGTAATCTTATCATTTAATCGAATTAACTGTATAGCCAAATATAAATTATTTGTTTCAAAATTTGGAGGTTTATTGTGAAAGTGAAAAAGTCAAGCGAATCATATCAGCATCTCTAAACATTAAATAACTTAGGTCAGTAGACTTAGTTCAAGAAGGGTAAATTGTTACGGATCATTATCATTGATATTAATTTACACGTATGCAATATACAACAATAAAAAAAAAAACTTTCAAAGCAAGAGAGTATACTATAATGCATTTTTTTCCTGCGGAGATTACAAACCACTGAAACTACAATCTACAACTACAACTCACATGCATAAAAGACAGATAGGTTATACTGCACTATATTAGGTAACATGTATACATGTATAGGACCTATTTCTCACACATTTCATAACACGTCCTGAAATTTATGTGGACCTATTTGGTCTTTCATATCTATCCATTATGATTCACTGCCAATAAGTATTTTAAAAAAGCAAATGCATGAAGAAAAGACGGATTATAAATATCTGGCAGAAATATGCCGGTAACAATACGTAAGGGATAGTATCATAAAATACAACAATCGAATAAATAAGTAATTAGACTTAGTTTAAGAAGAGTAAATTGTGACGGATCATTATCATTGATATTAATTCACACGTATGCAGTATGCAACCCTAAAAAACTTGCAAGAGAGTTTATTGAGCAATTTTATTTCGGCGGAGATTACAGGTATAACGCCCGGGGTATAACAACTACACCTACAAAGTACAACTCATAGGCATAAAAGACAGATAGGTTGTTCTATTGAACAGAAATCTATTTCCCCACATATTTCATTATTTACATGTCCTTAAATTTATGCATATATATTATAAAACGTTTTATAGTATCTTTAATTTATGTAGACATTTTGTCTTTCATATCTATGTAAGACAATGTCGGAGACCATATTCACGATTATTGTCAACGCAAACATGTTTCACCTCCCAAAACAACAACCCCAGGTGAGTAGTACAGCTATTATGTATAGAATCTTAAGTGCATATAATAATTTGTTTTCTGTCCTGTGAGTAACGATGAGTAAACGCATTAGACGTGGAGCATTTGCATCATCATCGAGCTTTCAACCACGTGGTTGCGTGCTTCAGCATGCCGTCTCAACGTCTATATTATATGACACTTGCAGCATTGGCTTGCTTGATGCTGTTGCTGGTCTTGATCCTCAGTGGGGCTCTTTGGTGATCCTCGAGTCCTCAGTTCTTTTGCAATTCCAGACATGCCAACCTTTGTCAGTGCAACAATCAGTGTGTCCCGTTGAGATGCGCGGTGCATTTTCTTCCAATCATGCGATTCACCGCCCTAGGGATCTTGATCTCGCTCGGAGCTAATTATGTTGCGATTCGTATCAGGTCGATACCCAAGCTTTGACCAAGGTTCTCCAAATTGTTTCTCGGATTGATTGCATCCGTAATACCTCCTTTCAGTCAGGCTGTGAGTAAAAGGAGTATTCACCAATACGTCTGTATTCTTGTAACATGTCCTGCGAAATATTCTGAATGCAAAACTGTAAATTTATATAACGATGAATTACTAAAATAAACCAAAGCTTATATAATATATCTATTTTTATATTTGTTTATTACAGGTGTTCAAAAAAGGAGCACTAGACAATTTTTTTACTCATATTTTCCTGATCTGTTATTTTTTATTATGATATTTTACTTGGACCTAGCTATCTAATGACATTTGGTATTGAAGTATTTCACGCTGAGTGAGACGGCCCTTTATTGTCATAGGCCAAAATGCTTTGCGCACTCAGAATTTTTTTCTTATGTCAATGTTTATGCTCACGACGGTGCCTGCAGAAGCTCTACTGATGTGCACAGGATTGTCTCAGCATGCTCAGAGGATTTTAATTATTTTGTGGCAAAAGCAATGAAGGCATGTTAGAGTACCCGGAAGCGAGAAATGTATGTCAGTGAACTGTTGAAGAGAATAGGATTTTTCTTGTTTTTGAAGGGGTAGGCGTGGGTTGATTGAATCTTGCTTCATTTTTTGTTCATTCTAAATCTCGATTGCCTCAGGGAGAGCTATATCATTTCCACTGTGAAAAAGACAATAGAAGCCATATTCGATTCTTACCACCCACCATTGAGAGATGCACTTTTTTTTTTAAGTCACAGTTTCTCCCCCGCCTGCAACATTTGACTCCCTTCTTTTATGGGGGGTTTGAAATCAGTGCTTATTTTTGTATTTTTTTGTATAAATTGTTACTTTCTTGGCATGCTGAGGATTCTTTTTTTTTTTTCCCCCCTTGGTTTTTTGGGCATCCGTCGAGGCTTCTGCCAGCCGGTTGTGGAGTGCTTACAGTTATTATAGACACACTTCTGCTTGCGCACATGCATTTTGGGCGATTGCAAAAGCGGGGGTTGTGCTCATCTGCCGTTGAATACTTCATCAACAGTGTATCAGTCGCTTAGGTCAGGTAACTATTCATATCAAAATATTCGAATCACGACATTTTTATAATTTTTTTTCTAAGTGTATACTTGTTTTTACACGCTGTATATATATATATATTATTTATATTATTTTATACAGTGTGTATAACACAAAGTATGACCTTTTCGAAAAAAAATATTAAATAAATTCATTTTTGAAATTATTTTCACATATTATGAATATTTTTCTTGGATTTAAGTAGTTAATGCACCTTTGGTTTGAAGTATTTCACGCATGAGTGAGCACAGGCCACGTTTGTCCAATCGGCCAAAAATGCATTTGCGCACAGAATTGTGTTCATGTAGTCAATGTTTAATGCCTTGCAGACCGATGTTGCAGAAGATTTCAACTGATGTGCATAAGTATTGAATCCTCAGCATGCTCAGAGAAGAGCTAATATCAATTCTGTGACAAGAAAGACAAAAACAAAGCGATGATTCAGATACAACCCACTAAAAAACAAGAAAATGTCATGTTAGTAAGATGAATTGATAAAAAAAATGACATTTTCTTCTTTTTGCTCTTTGACAAATGATACCCCAAAAAGCCACTTTTCAGAGTGGTCCATATTTAGAACAACTATAAAATCTAATAGGAAGAAGCTAGAGGGGTGAATTTCCCCTCATATTTTGAAAAATTTAATTAGCTATAAGCTTATTATAATTGTATTTACAAATAAATAAACAGGAGAATTATGCAAAAAGAAACTACCCTTACCCTTTAATTTTGAAAAGTGTGTAAATAATCAGGACATTTCTAAAAAAAAATCAAGCTACACTACAGGCCTGATAATCTAATCAATTATGCCCTTTACATTTCCCCATAAATGATTAGATATCTGATAATGGTAGTCTACATACCTTTTTTCCAAAATTATTATTTTAAAAATTGATTTTACCCATTTTCAACCCAAATATGAATATGCAATAGACCATTTCATAATGTATTCAAATTTAGGGATGTTTTCTTTTCTGAAACCTAGTGCAGAGTTATTTTTCTCACCTGTTCTTATGAATAAATTTTCAATACCGAAAATACAAATTGCATACATTAGTTAATAGTGGCGTTTATACGTGAAGATAACCCCGAGGAGATTAATATTTCCCCAATATTCCACCGTCGTCTATACGTGATATGAGTTCGGGGTTAACTCCGAGAGTCGAGGTCATTGTTATTATAATGAAACTCGGAGTCAAGTCTGAGATCTTTAGAATTCCTCACGCTTACACACAAGCTCCGATCAATAGGCCTTTTCATACTTGATTCAAACATGTCAAATAAGTGAATGTTTTCTCTTCCTTAGCCTAGTGACGAACTATTTCTGTCACCTGATCTTATGAATACATTTTAAATACTAAAACAAAGCAAATTGCATACATTAGTGTTGTGATGTCCGGCAAGCCCCTAGCAATCCTTCGGCACGCCATCACATTGTCGAGAGCAACCTTTGTCAGAAAGGTATGCATGAAATTTGCATGCATTATGAAACTGGTCTCCTCTCTCAGCTCACGAAGGGGGGGGGGGGTAGGAATCACATATACAATCACCTCGAGGTTTCAGAGTAAGTGTATTTTTCCAATCAGCAGTACTTATTTTCTTCTTATTATTATTGTTTTATATTATTCTGATGAAGATTATCATTGTTAATAGTGGTATGATCATAATCATTGTCACCGTCATCACAATGATGATAATGATGATCATCATCACCATCACCACCATCATCATCATCATCATCATCATCAGTATTTTCATCATTACGTAACCATCCTCCTCCTCCTCCTTGTCGTCGTCGTCGTCGTCGTCATCATCATCATCATCATCATCATCATCATCATCATCATCATCATCATCATCTTTTATTTCCTGGGTATATTGGTTACTCTGCCCCTAACGGGAAGCTTCTGAAAATATTAATTAATAATAAGTTAAGTGGATACCTTTCGGATGAAGATGCTTCTTGACAACATGCATGATAGCTTGCCAGACATAGCATAATGTATGCAAGTCGTATGTTGTATTGAAAATGTATTCATAAGTACAGGTAACAGAAAAAAGTTCATCACTAGGCTTTGGAAGAGAAAACATCCATACAACCGCATAGTTAAGGGGCTCTGGCTTGTGAGGATCAAGCTTCTGATTTAAAGGTACATAGTATATTGGAGGTAGTCCTGAACTTGGGGTAAAACTGTTTTACAATCAAGTAATCTATGCAAGGATTCTGCTGTGACAATTTAGTGGTCAAACGTTGACTCGTTTTAAACGAACTAAATTTATCTATCAATTATATTCATTGTGATAGGCAAATGTGTTGTATAGCTGTTTTTGATTAATCTCTATTGGTGAACAAGATGAGTGAAATATTGGTTTGCCCATGCTTGATTTTCTTCAAGTGAAAAGATTCAAGACAAATCCAAAATAAACACTTCAGCTAATTTATACTTCAGGTATGTTCCAACTCCTATGGTTCTGGGGGCATTTTCACATGTTCCCAGTCATCGTCCTTTAAGCTCCGAGCGATGTGTGTAGCTTACACGACAATTTGGGAATCCGAGCTATCTCGTATGTCTTCGGACTTAAGCCTGATATTTCTCAGGGTTAAATCTTCGGAGTGAAGTCCGAATTTCACGCTCACGAATCTCGGTTTAACTCCGAATTCCTTAGACTCTAAGGAACTCGGGGGATAGCCCCGGGGCTAACTCCGAACGTGTAGACAACTGAGAGTAAAATCGTCGGAGTTATCCTAGGTTTAACTCCGAATTTGCATAACTCCGTGTCGGGTTTAACTCCGAATTCCTGAGATTCTACGGAACTCGGGGTTAACCCCGAGGTTAACTCCGAACGTGTAGACACGACTATTGATATGTCTGGCAATTAAGCCTCCAGTAAGCTGTCATGTTGTTAAGAGCAACCTTTGTCAGGATAGTATGCAAATAATTTGCATTAATATTAAACAGTTTAAGGGCAAAGCTACATATGCCCTAGTCTGGCTGCCAGATATTTAGATTAACATGTTCTCACATTAAATGAGCTATGACCTTTGACCTTTGGCCTACACACTCCAAAATCGAAGTTGGGCTGTATTTTTATATCATGTACCTTCATACTAAATCTAATCAAAATCCATCAAATATTAGTAAAGTTATCGAACGGAAACCGGTTTTCGCATTTAATGAACTGTGACCTTTGACCATTGAGCTACAACCTCCGAAATCAAACTTGGGCTGTATTTTGATACCATGTACCTCCATACTGAATCTCATGAAAATCCATCAAACGTTACTAAAGTTGTCAAACGGAAACCAGTGTTTCTGACGGACGGACGGACGGACGGACGGAGAGCGGCGTGTCCATCCCGGGGAGGACTGTATGAGTGAAAATCGGGGACCGCGTCATAGCCCTCATTAATATTCATCGCCCCTCGGCGGCCTCCGTTTTACACCCTGGCGAAGGATTTTCTCGATTAAATTGCAACGAACCTGCTGGATGCAAAGTTTACTTTTATTTACATTATCAGCTGGGCGCGTGATGCAAAGCCCGCACCGTACCGTGAAGGAGATATTCGCACAACATGAGCTACTATTGGTTTAACACGTTCATCTCTCGAGTCGAATGCTTGATTCATTTGCCTTTCCGACTTGCTTGTAATTTGCTTATTATTCTTATTTTATCATCAATATTATTACTATTTACTAATTTAATTTTGGCTATTGCCCGAATTTTAGGTTTTTCACCTCCTTATATATACATACGATACCCCACTGCAAAACATGTTCGGATTTGATTCATATGACTACTCTCTGTACATAAAGTACCGTGTAGCCACTGAACTCTGTGATGGAGTTCAGTGGCTACACCACGTACTGTAGAGTGTACGTGTGGTGTGACGGAATCATTTTTTTCGGACGCTCAATGCGTATACACCAGCGATGTGTGTAGACTACATTCACTAGTCGCTTTGTAGCTATTATTGCTGGAATTGCCTTCGCCAGGGTGTAAAACGGAAACGCGCTCCCCGTCTATCCCCGTCCGAAACGTTATCGTACGGTGTACGTAGTCAAGTATGACCTAGGCTCTATCCGATATAGTCCAGTTGTGAAAAGCTCTTTTTGGGGTGAACGTGGTTTTGGCGTCCCCACAAAGTTTTTTTTTGCGGAATTTTTATCTTTGAAGGGTGCAGATTAAGAATCTGGATGATGCCAGCGTGGCACCCTTGGGCATTTTGCATAATATGCAAATTAAGGCGGCCATTATTGAAATTTCATTATTTGACCATAACTGGCTTATTTGAAAAGATAAATGTATGGTTTTTGTGTCTACCCCTAGGTTTTTAGGGTCTCTGAATTAGATTAGGCCAAAGCCAAAACGATTTACTCATTTGCATATTCACAATATGCAAATTAGGGCGGCCATTACTGAAATTTCATTATTTGACCGTAACTTGCTTATTTGAAATGATAAACATATGATTTTTGTATCTGCCCCTAGGTTTTCATGGTCTCTGATTCAGATTAGGCCAAGTCCAAAATCGTTTGGTCATTTGCATATTCATTTTATGCAAATTAGGGCGGCCATTACTAAAATTTCATTATTTGATCGTAACTTGTTTATTTGAAATGATAAACATGTGATTTTTGTGTCTGCCCCTAGGTTTTCAGGGTCTCTGATTCAGATTAGCCCAAAGCCAAAATGGTTTGCTCATTTGCATATTCATTTTATGCAAATTAGGGCGGCCATTACCAAAATTCCATTTTTGGCCCGCAACAAGTTTATTATAGGCCTAAAGGACAACAAAGCAAATTAAGTGTCCACTTCAGCGTTTTAGGGCATCTGATTCAGATTAGACCAATCAAAAACCGGTTTGGCCATTTGTATATGCATAATTATGCTAATTAGGAATCATATCGCCCAATAAGCTTGTACAACGGTATTATAAATGACATTCCATGCAAAACGAATGATGCAATTTGAACCCATCTCGTAAGATTATGAACTGATGAAGGGATAAGTTATCAAGTAACACCTCATTTGGCACAACAGATCACGTAAAGATAATTCTGCACATGTATTTATTATGCTAATGATTTTTTGGGCTGCAATTCATACCATACAGCTGCTACTAACCCATGTATCTTCAACCCCCCCCCCCCCGCACTATTCACTCCGTCATCAAGTAAGTTTATATTTCTTCATTTTCGTCATCTGCCCCACTTTCTATGTCCTTGTTGTAGGCATTTTGACAGTGTGATTCTGCATTACAGACACAAAAGAAAATACACGGCAAATGTCCTGGATGACAACCACTCCTCTGAGTACAGTGT
The DNA here is from genome assembly GCA_001188425.1 of Eucidaris tribuloides. Classification (NCBI taxonomy): domain Eukaryota; kingdom Metazoa; phylum Echinodermata; class Echinoidea; order Cidaroida; family Cidaridae; genus Eucidaris; species Eucidaris tribuloides. Next base: position 20,924 of record JZLH01S0007641.1, read on the forward strand.
ACTACAAGGTTCACCGGTCAAACATCCACATTGAAGGAACCCTATAATACCTCAGGTGGCACAAGATCCACATTTGAGATTCTGTTGGTTGCAAAATGCATTAACAAAATGGAGACACTGTATCATCACAAATTACTTTGGGTTCTGGGCAATGTGCATTGTGCAGTACCTGGTGTATCATTGCTACATCAGCTTCCTCGTGGGTTGTCCGTTAGTAAGTTACTCTGAAGTCTACAAAACAGTTTCATTGGAACGGGTTCACGGCAACCTTGTGTCGAACTGGTTCTCTACTGGTGAAACATTTCTCAAGCAGATACCCACATATCATGTCTATCAGCTGTACCTTGTTTTCGTTGACAGTGAGCACAACATTTTGGGGTGGCAAGCGGCTCGACAGATTGAGATGATGCCGACAGGTAGCATGCTTCTATGTATCTCCTCTCGATTGGTTGACAATTAGGTAGATACGATAGTAAGTGACGGGTGTGCACTCTTGTGGTTTGTGCATTGGCCAGAGAAAGGTGCAGCCAAGGATTATGTAGACAATTTCTCTGAATATGGCAATCAAAAGCGTGACACATGAAGCTAGGGCTGGCAAACATGCAACCCATCGGCATCATTTCAGATCGAGCCCCATGTCACCCTAAAATGTTGTGCTCACTGATACACATGATGAGTGGGTACCTGGTAGAGACGTGATGTTTTGCTAATGGAGAACCAGTTCGACACATGCTTGTATCACATCTTGTTGTGCCACATCAGATGTGGCTGCCCATGGACTTACTGGCTGTGACACGGTTGCCAAGCTGCATGGAATTTGAAAAGGCACTGGTATCAACAAGCTGAAAGAAGGGCTCACATTTCAACATTTGGGGGATTTTGGATGAGGTTCATGCCGAATCCACAAAGTTTATTGGCGCTTACTATGGCAGCAAAGAAAGAAATGACTTGTCTCAAATTCTAGTTAATCTCTGGTCATGATAAATGAAGAAGACAATCATCACTGCTGCCCCATGTTCAACTGCGCTTTGGCAGTTTGCCCCTGAGCCAGATCCCCCCTTTTTTTTGACGCTATCGACTATGGATGGTCTCACCACGATTCCACTAAAACTCTGACTCCAAAAACATTCCCGCTAGATGCGGATCTTGCGGCACTTGAGGTGTTACTGTTAAAGTTGCTTCGATGTGGATTTTCAACCAATGAACCTTGTAGTACTCGGGGGGGGTGGGGTTGTTAACTTGTCATCCAGGATACTTGCTGTTGCTGTGTACTTTCATGCAGAACCACACTGTCAAAATCCTTACAAAAAGGACATAGAAAGTGGGGCAGATGACGAAAATGAAGAGGTTTCTTAATATGAAATAGAAACTTACATGATGATGGAGTGAATACGTGGGGGGGGGGGGGGGCAGCTGTTGTTGAAGGTAGACAGGTTAATAGTACCTGTTTGGTGAGAATTGCAGTAAAAACATTCATTGGCATATTTAATACATCTTTAAGTGATCTGTTGTGCCAAATGAGGTATTACATGATGACTTATCCCTAAAAAAAGCTTACTTTTGGTAATGGCCGCACTAATTTGCATAAAATGAATATGCAAATGAGCAAATCATTTTGGATGTGGCCTAATCTGAATCAGAGACCCTGAAAACCTAGGGGTAGACACACATATCATACATTTATCTTTTCAAATAAGCAAGTTGTCAAATAATGAAATTTCAGTAATGGCCGCCCTAATTTGCATATTATGAATATTCAAATAAGTAAATCGTTCTGGCTTTGGCCTAATCTGAATCAGAGACCCTGAAAACCTAGGGGTAGACACAAAAATCATATGTTTGTCTTTTCAAATAAGCAAGTTATGGTAAAATAATGAAATTTCAGTAATGGCCGCCCTAATTTGCATATTGTGCATATGCAAATTAGCAAATCGTTTTGGCTTTGGCCTAATCTAATTCAGGGACCCTGAAAACCTAGGGGTAGACACAAAAACCGTACATTTATCTTTTCAAATAAGCCAGTTATGGTCAAATAATGAAATTTCAGTAATGGCTGCCCTAATTTGCATATTACGCAAAATGCCCAAGGGTGCCAAGCTGGCATCATCCGGATTCTTAATCAGCACCCCTCAAAGATATAAAATCCGCAAAAAACTTTGTGGGGACGCTAAAACCACGTTAGGTGCTGAACTGCTGGACTAATATCGTAGGATGATTGCACAATCAACGCACAGCTTTGGTGCGATGTCCCTGCGTCAATCGTACAATGTCATCTACGATAAGTCTACGGGCCATGGGCTTTACGGTTTTTTTTTTTTTTTAGTAAATTTGTCAAATTTCACACTAGACAAAAATCTTACAGGCTACGATTCCCGTGGGGAGCCCGTGAAATAGTACGAAATCGTACAGTCAAAGCTTGTCACCCAAGGGAAATCGTACGATATGGAAGATACGATGAGTTTAAGGTCTGCTTAAGGTCATCGTAGAACAAATATGACCTAGGCTTAAAAGACAGATTGAAGAACATAAAAGAGCTTTTAGACTCAAGTATCCCAGTCACTCAGGCATTGCCGAACATGCTTTCGACTCTGGACACCACATTGATCGGGATAATGCACACATAATTGACTTTGAACCAAGGTTTTGGCCTAAAAAAAGGTAAAGAGGCCATATGGATTAGAAACACTAAACCGGCATGGAATAGGGACGCTGGTATTTCCAAACAATAGACTGCAACGGTCAACGAGGAACCACTTCAGTTGGCTTGAAAAAGGTGTTGGACAAAAGCTTGTCAGCTAAACATTTATAGGTTGGTAGAAGCTTTAACTTTTCTTCTTCTATATGTTACACCCAACCGATGAAAGTTCTGTATTAAGTTTGGTATATCACGGTCTATGAAGTTATTATGTATGCCTTCATTAATTAAAATTAATTGTGTGTATTCAAAGGGGAATAATGTGCTTTCAAATATACTCACCCTCCCACGCGTTGCATTGCGGGACCATCCACTGAACCGATAGGTCCATCTGTGGATTAAATCGTAACGTAATTCTTCGAAGTCATAATTGTATTTTTTGTCAGTTGCAACATCACACAGTAGGCCTATGTTCTTTACGCCAATAGAATAAATTTTGGGAAGTAAATAGTAGTTATTAACAAACGTTGTTCATTCCATTTATGGGAAACATTTTTTTTTATGTGCAATGAATTTCAAATGCCCTGAAAACATTCAGATTATCAATACTTTCTTACGTTCGTAGGACATTTAAACTGCACTGTTTCAACAATAGAGGGACAGAATTAAGTACTGAAATCAAGATAGGTTGTTTAACTGATAAAAAATGTGATTCATCCAGGTAAAATGTCAATAAATAATTATATATATCAAGGCAACTGGACTTACGTTTGTATTTTACTAAACGTAAGTCCAGTTGCCTTGATTTATATAATTATTTATTGACATAAGTTATTAAGATGTTATTTAGATGTAACGTTAACGATAAAATTTAGTATTTTAACAAAACACATGCACCGGTTTCTTTAAATATCTGCTTTCCCCGAAAAAAATCAAAGAGCACCTCCTTGAAAGAAGCTAATGAGAAGAGTATCAATATAGTAATAGAAAGTAAACGGAGTCAATGTACGAACTGTTTGTTTTCCTTTGTATAAAATGGGCAAAATGTGTGAAAAATCGAACGTCCTCTCCACTTTTAACTTGTACCTCCTTCCAGAGCCTTCCTGACAGTCCTTCAACATTAAAATAACTTAAAATACTACTACTACTACTACTACTACTACTACTACTATTAAGGAATTGTATGTGACAAGACACTTTCTAAAGTATAGCAAAGAAAATCGCTGCAATCGATGGCATTTATGGACTGGATCGAACACTACATCCAGCAACAAGTCTTTGAGGTTTTTTACCATTGAAACACATTTTATGATTTTCAGTTCCGTGCAAACTCCATGGATTTTTAACGCAATTGGAAGTACCCCAAGAGTTAAATTGAAATTTTGGTTTATTCAGATTAAACAACAAGAGAAGCAAGACTAATTTTATAAACTGGAATAGAACAACTCGGATGTTGTTGTTGATAGACAGATTTTGATGTTTTCAACCAGAATTGGTCTCCCCGTTAAAATAGTACAATAGTATGCAGAATTATAGCAAGGACGTTATTCCAGGTTAAATAGGAAATATTCCTAAACATACCCATTGAGGCGTGGATGTCGTCGACATTGATACGCTGTGTACACTTGTTGCAGTACACACGAGACTTCCGCAGGACTTCACTCAGTGGAAGCAAAACAACGCGGTTGTGATGGTAACACATCGGACAAAGTATCCCCATGGAAAAGGAAATTCTTCTAGCCCAGCTTTGTTTCAGATCTTCTACCGTACATTGCAACATCTGAAGGAACTAACAGAAATGAAAGTAAAAACGTGAAAAAAAAACCCAATGGCTTAATTTCAATGTAGCCTTTAAAATGTGCGTTTACTAAAGGTCAAACTGGTATTAAATGTAGCTTTACATCTTTTTTTAGGATAGCATTAAAGATTGTGTCATTGATTTGCACGTCAAAAAACATGTAAATGAATGAAATCAGCTGAAATCATATCCAATGTGAAGACTACTATAAATGAACACCTCTCATAGAGACTTGGGGTAAAATATTGAGTTTTGGTGAAAATCTGGACGGTTAAACTTCATGCTTTTTCAAATTGCTCAGGAGCAAAAATCCGTGACGCCGACGTGCACGGGACGTTCCAAAATTGTCCGATCAGCCGTTAGCCGAAGGTCACGTGGAGTTTAACCATTATCCAATCAGCGCGCTTCGCTGATCTTGCGACGGTACACGTAACCGCGATTCGTAATTTGAGCAAAATTTAAACTCACGGAAAGAACAACATTCCGTGGTAACATGTCGTTATTAGTTTTTCTCATAAAACAACACATTCATGACGTATGGATCTCAAACTTTCAACACACCATTTGTAAGTACTAAACTACCTTTTGGTATTGATAATGAAGGGAAGTAATTGACTTGCACATCTCTGACACAATCTTTAACGGATGCCCCACGGAGGGCAAGATTTCAAAATCAACTCGTATCCGTTCTCGTGCGTATCTTACTCGTTCCTGGTTCAACAATTATGAATATCCCGTCTCTCGGCCTCATCATCCTTCCGTCATTTGAAATTTACAAATATATACGTTCGTGATCAGATTTCGTTTTGCTCGGCTGTTATCCGTGTACTCGCCAGTAATTATCTTGAGCTTATTCATTACTTGTACTTTGTACACAATCCATTTGTGGGAGTTTCGAACACCTACTCAGATGACATCCAACACCGGATATTCGTTTTTCAGTCTTTATCCGTCAAACGCGTGCACTGTTTCCTCGGATTCGTTTAAATACAGACACGATATTAATCAGAAGAAGGTCGCAATAGAAACCTATCAAATATGACATCCTGGGCTGACAAATGGAAGGTCACATTTGAACCCCCTAAGTGTAATATGATGATCATTTTGAAATATTGAAACTGAATTTTTACTGATACAAGAGGCGACATTGAAATGTTAGGATAAACGAAATTGGTCTATGCATACCATAACGAAATTGGTCTATGCATACCATAACGTCTCCAGAGCTGGCCAAAGACTTGGCGCTTTGAGGAAAGTTACTTATTAGCTAGATATAAATGGCTCAGTATTTGGAATATGCATAAAGGTGACGTCAGCTAGGTTCAACAGGCTTCAACTTGTAGCACCAGGAGACACCAATAGTGCTTTATTTGTTGTCATGTGATACAATCAACTCTGCTAGAAGCAAGGGCGCCGGAAGCGGGGGGGGGGTCAGAGGGGGCACTTGC